>ML394517.1:3627-37720 GCA_005239525.1 Nicotiana knightiana
GTGAGGCTTTGGTGAAATGAGGGGGTGGGGTGTGGTTTGGACATATTTATAGTTTAGGGATCGGATACTTCTCAGCCGTTGGATCTGGGAAGATCAACGGGTGAGATTGATCTTAACTTAAACGGGGTCGTTTTGGTGGTGTAGGGGCAGGCCGGGTTGTGAGGTGTTTGGGCCTGGGTCGATGCGGGTAATGAGAGGGATTTTGGGCCTGGGCAATTCTAGCCCAGATCCGAATTTCGCCTATTTTAACTCTAACACTTAATAAAAAAAATGTAGTGATTAATTCTAACTTAGTTTTTGTCTAATTATAAATTAATTAAGAGTAATATCATTTAATTTAATACTTATATCATTTAAGGAACAAATTTCACAATTTTGTTAGAAAAAATGAATAAATTAATCATTAAATCTACATTGTGTCAAATAATCAACATTTTTGTTGTTATTTATTTCAATCGATTACAAGTAATATATTAATTAACTCTAGTTTAAATTTTAATTAATGAGTAAATTGAAGGTTGAAATTTCTAGTTAAAAAATGTGATTATTTGAAGAATAATTTTCCGTAATTTTCCAATAAAAAATGATTGAAGTTATGCACCGAATCATGCAACTTTAAATCATTTATGAATTTTAAAAGACAAATTATGATTTATGTAATGCAAATAATTCACACACAGACATTGAAATTCAACAAAGGTTTATAATCATTAATTAATTTATTGAATTTTGTAGGAATATATAGTAAGTTAAAAATTACATGCTCACATAAGTGAGTCAGAAAAACTATGATTTTTCCCAAAACCTTTCAACAATAAATATTTCATTATCAGATAGCATAGGGAAAGTACTTCTCTATGCCTACTTATCAATGTGCACGTGAAATCATGAATGTCACCAAAATCGCGTAGCATAAGGAAATGCATCTCTATACCTGTATGTCAAGTATGCATGTCAAATGCAATGCATCACGGTGATGAACTCATGTAATTCACACTCTCAGAGTACTCAATTTCACAGTCTCACACTTTCCACTCTTCACGCTCAATAACTCAACACACTCAGTCACTCAGCACTGAACATGACAGATCTAGCCTGCAGTACTCTCAGTCACTCAGCACTGTACATGGCATATCCAACCTAAATGAATCAATAGCAACTCCGCACACTGTGGGTGTGCAGACTCCGCAGGGAAAGATCCAGCCCAAGCGCTATAATAAGCCAATTATGTCATGAATCAATAAAGCATGTTGTAGTGTGCAGCCTGATCCCATCATGAATCAATAATACATGCTGCGGTGTGCAGCCCGATCCCATCAATATCACTCACAATCCGGCTCTCAGGCCTCAACTCAGTGATCAATCTCTCCAGTCTCTCAGTCTCACAATGTCATGAAAAATCAGCCAAAAAATAATGATATGATGTATTAATAAATGGCAACAAAGACCGAGATATGATATGAAAATGAACAAGTATGACTGAATATGTAATTGTAATGTAAGCAAATAACTCAACAACTGAAATGACCTCAGTGGGTCTCAACAGGATAAGCATATAGCCTAGACATGGTTTCTAATATGGATCAAAGCTCAATTACTCTAGCACGTAGAAATTTCATGAATAGAAACAATATACGATCACTACACATTACCAGTAAATCAATCGAGTCATAATACACACAGTGCACGGCCACACGCCCGTCACCTAAAGTGTGCGTCACCTCAACACCAAAAATATATCACATAGATTCAGGGGTTCATACCCTCAGCACCAAGTTTATAAGTGTTACTTACCTCGAACAAGCCAAGTCCAATACCGAGCAAGCCAAACGATACCCCAAAAATGCCATCCCGCGCGTACCGACCTCCAAACGGCGCAAAACTAGCCAAAAGTAACTCAAATACATCAAATAATGCTTAAGAAAATAATTTCAAATGATAAAGGTCAAATCTTTAATCAAAAGCCCAAAGTCAATCAATAAGTCAAACCCGGACCCGCACCTCAGAACCCGACAAAACGTAAAAATTCGATAACCCATTCGAATACAACTCCAACCATACTAGTTTCATTAAAATCCGACTCTAAATCGATATTCAAAACTCAAAAATTCACACTATAAAATTTTAGACCAAAACCCCCAATTTCTCTTTAAAATTAACAACCCAATTACCAAACACGAAGATATATTCATGAAATATAATCAAAATCGGGTATAGAACACTTACCTCAATCCTTGTGATGAAATTTTCCACCAAAATCGCCTAAACCCGAGCTCCCCAACTCAAAATGTGAATAAAATAGCCAAGCCCTCGATATATAGCTTCTGCATAGGCATCGTCGCATATGCGACACACTTAGCCGCTTATGCGGTGTCGCTTTTTCGACCAAAAACTCGCTTTTGCGAAAAACCACTGAAACTCGCCCATCGCACTTGCGGAAAATGCCGCGCTTCTGTGCACACGCAGGTGCGACAACAGCTCCCGCTTCTGCGCAACACTTCTCTTCTGCGTTCAAACTCACCGCATCGCCTTCGCAAATGCGAAGAAAACCCGGATTTGAGGACTCCTGCCCCAGTACACTCTCTTCTTCTGTGATGCTACTGTCGCTTTTTCCGCTCCGCACCTATTCCCAAAGCTCCGCAGGTGCGGTCACACCAAAACCCCTACAAAACCAGCCTTAGCCAAAATAATCCAAAACTATCTGAAACTCATCCGATCTACTCGGGACCCTGTCTGAATATACCAACAAGTCCCATAATATAACATGAACCTACTCGAGGCCTCAAATCACCCATAACGACATCGAAACGACGAATCGCACCTCAATTCAAGCTTAAATGAACTTTGAACTTTCAACTTCCAAAACTCGTGCTGAAACATATCAATTCAACACAGAATGATCTCAAAATTTGCACACAAGTTCCACATGACATAAAGAAGATATTCTAATTCTTGGAACCACAATCCGAATCCGATATCCTCAAAGTCAACTCTGGTCAAACCTATGAACTTTTCAAACCTTCAAATCTCCAACTTTCACCAATTAGCGCCGAAACCTTGTAGAAATTTCCAAATGTAAATACGGGCATACGCCCATTTCTAAAATGACCATCCGACCTAACGGAACCATCAAAACTCCGAACCGAGGTCAAATACTAAAAAAGTCAAATTTGGTCAACTCTTCCAACTTAATGCTTCTTAGTCTAGATCATTCTTCCAAATCAAGTTCCGTATAACCTGAAAACCAAAACCGATGATACACATAAGTCATATACATCATACGAATCTAATTGAGACCAAATAGTTGAACGAAATGCTAGTGATCAAGACCAGTCGGGTCGTTACATTCTCTCCCACTTAAACATTTGTTCGTCCTCGAACGTGCCAAGTGTAGTTATAAGTCATATACATCATACGAATCTAATTGAGACCAAATAGTTGAACGAAATGCTAGTGATCAAGACCAGTCGGGTCGTTACATTCTCTCCCACTTAAACATTTGTTCGTCCTCGAACGTGCCAAGTGTAGTTATAAGTCATATACATCATACGAATCTAATTGAGACCAAATAGTTGAACGAAATGCTAGTGATCAAGACCAGTCGGGTCGTTACATTCTCTCCCACTTAAACATTTGTTCGTCCTCGAACGTGCCAAGTGTAGTTCCAAAGCCATCAAATTACCGCGTGACCTTACCATGCACATACATGGGGGTGATCCCACGTCACCCTAATCCATCTAAGTCTGATGACACAACATAACTGAAGATCATTACTTCAACCTTAGCCCGTAAAACTCAGAATCCAATTTACAACATCTGGAATTCCTTATAAGACCCGAATCTCGCATCTACACACAGTATAAGTCTGAACAAGCTGTATCAAGCCATAACCAAAGCCCAAGATGCCATCACATGATATACCACATAACCCAGATGCACAACAATAACTTCTGACCACAGTAGTTGCTAAAAACAAACCTAATACCAGTAATAAACCTCATCTTAAATAAAACCTCGTTCAAAACCTTCGTACACAAAATATGATGAAAGAAACACACAGAAACTCGTAACCACTTATCAGATCAACAAGTCATGGAGATCCCCCTCATTCGATGAGAACTATTGCCAATTTCTAAGTCGATCAGTGACATTCTCCAAAATATGCTGCAATCAAATCCGATAGCACCCATTCTAGGTCCAACGACCTCATCTCCTCAAATAAATCCACCCTTCTAACATGCCACACCCATAGAAACTCAAGCCACCAACCGCGCAATCTGTGCACCAATAACGAACAACTCAAATGTACTCAACATGGAAAACTGACTCAAACGAGAGAACTGTCCCGCAAGCTCAACAAGTACCACCACAACGCATTGCTAAGAATCCATCACACTGTAGAACCAAAACACATGAATCTTTCACAAAGGATCATAACCCAGCTACAATACGTGACCCATCCAAAACTGAATAACCTGAAAATCAAAACCGATGATACACACAAGTCATAAGCTAATCGAGACTCCAAATAGATGAACAAAATTCTAGTGCTCAAAACGACCGATCGGGTCGTTACAAAGAATTATTTAAACAACGAATCATTATTGACGGCATCAACCTTTCTTTGTTTAAATAGAAATTTTGGCATAATTTATTACTAGTAGTTAATAACAATATAATAAAAGTGATAAAAGAAATATCTCAGAGATTTGATGCTTAGTTCATTAACAGTTACGGAGAATAGTCATGCTTTGCCGGTATAACAGTAAAACCCAAATCCTTCATCGAAATCACCAAAATATGAGTGAGTCTGAAAAACTATAATTTTTTCCAAAACCTTTCAACAATAAATAAGATGTTTCATTATCAGATAGCACGAGGAAAGTACTTCTCTATTCCTACATATCAATGTGCACGTGAAATCATGAATGTCACTAAAACCGCATAGCATGAGGAAATGCATATTTATACATGTATGTCAAATATGCATGTCAAATGAAATGCATCACGGTGATGAACTCATGTAACTCACACTCTCGGAGTACTCAATTTCATTGTCTCACACTTTTCACTCTTCACACTCAATCACTCAACACACTCAGTCTAGAATTTTGCAGTATTGAATTATGTATATCAAAAGTTATCAACCTAGAAATTTTGTAGTATTGAATTATGTATATCTGATATGGTGAAACCATGTATCTGACTATAAATGTGCTTTAAATTTAGTGAATCATCTAATTCATATTCATGAACTTTGCACAAAGAATAATCTAGAATTTAAAGTCAATAGGTTCAGCAATGATATGAACTATTACTATATATTTACATATTAAAATTATACGTAAATATTTTATTTCAAGTGAAAATCTAGTAGAAGGAGAAAGCAAAAGGCTAGGCACAAGGTACAAAACATAATATGACTATGATGAGTGGTTTGTGGAGCATTTTCATCCCATTTGATATCATTTGAGTTTCTCCTTAATTTCCTAAGGAAATGTCACTAATTGAGGCCCAAGGTATAGCAATAACTATATTAAACGTACTAGTAATGACATTCGAGGACTATTGATCCCAAAAATTCACTACTACACCCCTTTTTAACTAGGAAATTTTACCTCCTATAGAAAAGGTATATACCCTATTTATTATAATTAAAATCCTTTTAAGATATTATTTTCTATAGCTACCTTTTAGGTTTTTATAGCGAAATAGATATTTATGGTATATACTACCGCTTAGGCATTAAATACGCTATTTATGTTTTTATCGCTCATTCTTTCATTTATTCTCTCCCAAAATCTCAACAAAATACTTCTTCTTTCACTCTCCACGATCTTTGTCACGACCTGAATTTCCACCGTCGGGACCATGATGGCGCCTAACATTGCACTTTCTAGGCAAGCCAACATTAGAAGTTTGCCACATAATAATCTTACGAAAATACTGAGAAACCACTACAACTCAACACATAATAATTAAAGTAATAAATGGAGCTTGTATAGTAATACTGCGCATGTGAAAACTGTAAGTCTAGCTACCCAGGGTCTGGAGTCAGAACTCACGGACTACTAAGAATTTACTACAAGTATTTGGCTGAAAGGAAAATGTAAAACTGTTTGTGAACTAAATAAACGGTGAATGAATATAAAGGAAGGGACTCCAGGAATCTACGGACGTCGGCAGATCTACCTCGGGTCTCCTGCAGTGAAGTCAACTACGAATCACAATCAGCTAGGACCTATACCTGGATCTGCACAGAAAATGCAGAGTGCAGTATCAGTACAACCGACCCCATGTACTGGTAAGTGTCGAACCTAACATCGGCGAAGTAGTGACGAGGCTAGGACAAGACACCACATAAAACCTGAACCTTATAATCATGCTAATGGCAACAACGATAAACATAGAAATAAAGCAGAAAATGGGAATGGGACATGCAAAATGGGGAATCACAATATAAGAAATAAGGAACCGGGACAAGACAAAATCAATCACTATGACTTAGCGAAATAAACAAGTAAAAACAGTAAAGAAAATTGCACGGCATCATCCTTTGTTCTTTTACACTCTTCCTCACCATATGAATAATACGTCACGACATCACCCTTCATGCATTAAACCTCACATAATATACACGGCATCACCCTTCGTGCTTTATCACTCTTATATCATGGCACGACATCACCCTTCGTGGATTAAACCTCACATATCATGGCACGGCATCACCCTTCGTGCTTTACACTCTTCCTCGCAATATGAATACATTATGCACGACATCACCCTCCGTGCTTTTACACTCTTCCTCACAATATAAATGAATCATGTACGGCATCACCTTTCGTGCTTTTACACTCTTCCTCACAATATAAATAAATCAATAATAACGGATAGAGGGAAGTTTCACAAAGAAATCAATATTTCACCAATGATTTATTTCACAATTTAACATCTCAACCTTGAATCAATATTCACAAATTTATCAACTTCGGTGGAACCGGATATAAGTCTCCTAACATTTCAATGGAAACAATAAGCACGGATAATAGGATTTAAAACTACAAGATTCACAAAGGATAGAATTTCACTCGCATGTTATGACCCAATAACAACGCATAGATGCTCGTCACCTCACCTATACATCGTATTCAAAAACTAAACACATAGCAAATAATCACACAATACATATTCCCTCAAGCCAAAGTTAGACACAACACTTACCTCCCGATTACTCATTCACCCTCGAGCCCGGATATACAATTGATTTTAGAATCCGACCTCAATTTGAGGTCTAAATCCCCAAATTTTGAAATCCCTAGTTTTCTACCAAATATTCCCAATTTCACCATAAAATCCTAGATTCTAGGTTAAAATATTATTAAAGGAAGTAAAATATTGAAAGAAAAGAGTTAAGAATCACTTACCTATGATTTGGAGAAGATTTGGTCTTTGGAAAATCGCCTCTTGAAATTTAGGTTTTGAAAAATGGGAGAGTGAATGAAAAATCCCGTCTAAGTCCAAATTTATCAGATGCAGATGTCGCAATTGCGACATGAGATTCACAAATGCAAAGCTCGCAAATGCAAAGAAACAATCGTAATTGTGATGCCCTTCGCAAATGCGAGAACTGCTAGCCCATGCTCTCTTTGCAATTGCGATGAAAGCCTCACAATTATCGTCCCTTCTTTGTTCGCACTTGCGATGCCTGATATCGAAATTGCGAGATCAGAGGTCTGCAGCAGATAGTTCTACACCAGCAAAATTTTCCTAAGTCCTAAACACCCCGTAGCCTACACGAAACTCACCCGAGCCCTTGGGGCTCAAAACCAAACATGCACGCAAGTCTAAAAATATCATACGGACTTTCTTGTGCGATCAAATTACAAAAATAACACCTAAAACTACGGATTTAGCACCAAAACTCATGAATTTCTCAATAACATTTCAAAATTACTATCTTCTCAACCGGACGTCCGAATCACGTCAATTCAACTCCGATTTCTACTAAATTTCACAGACATGACTTAAATATTATAATGAACCTGTACCGGGCTCCAGAACCAAAATACGGCCCGATACCAACGATATTGAACATTAATATATTTTCTTTAAATCCTTAGAATTTTAGTCTTACAATTTTTCATCAAAAATTCATTTCTCGAGCTAGGGACCTCGGAATTCGATTCCGGGCATACGCCCATGTCACGACCTGACTTACCCTCTGAAAGGCATCGTGACGGCACCTAGTCTCTACGACTAGATAAGCCTAATTGCGGAACACATATTAAATAGAAGTAATAAAATAAAGACAGAATAGACGAGTCAACAATGAAACACCGCCATTTGGCACGTACAAAATACAACTTTCTCAAAAACCCAGAATATAACTTCACTCACAAGCTCTGTCTCAAAATAGCTCTATAAACATAACGGAATTTACATGAAAAATCTATCTAAATCTGGAGTGGAAGGTGACTCGAAGGACTCTGCGGACGCGGCAGAATTACCTTTCGGTCTCCTGGAAGCTGCTGATGGGACCCCTAACCACGAAACTGAGCGCTGGTACTGGATCTGCACACAAAAACATGTGCAGGAAAGGGCATGAGTACACCATGAATTGGTACCCAGTAAGTGCCAAGCCTAACCCCAGTCGAGTAGTGACGAGGTCAGGTTAAGGCTCTACTGGATTTTTGTAGTAAAACAGTTTAAAATGTTCAGAGAGATATAATAAGTTAAAGCAAAACAGTAGAGACAATGAGCTAAATGAAAATAGTAATAGGGAGCCCTCGGCTCAGCACAACATATATCACAGTAACAAGTATGCAATGCAGTACAGGGAGAAAGCTCCCGGAATCTCATCCGCAGTCCTAATTTAAATATGCAATGCAGTACAGGGGGAAAGCTCCCAGAATCTCGTTCGTAGTCCCAATTTAAATATGTCATGCAGTACAGGGGGAAAGCTCCCGGAATCTCATCCGCAGTCCTAATTTAAATATGCAATGCAGTACAGGGGGCAAGCTCCCGGAAACTCATCCGTAGTCCCAATTTAAATATGCAATGCAGTACAAATACCGGATATAATTTTTTTTATTTAAAACAGTTCAGGAAAAATCACAGGAAAAAATATGAATAAAACTACCTAAACATGGTGCACATAGTAACAACTAGGGGAAGTTCAAGTAAAACAGGTAGACATGCTACTTCCTAATCTAAACTACATAGTCAATACATGAAACAGTGAAATAGGAATGAAATGATTTAAGTCATGGAGGGAAAACTAGAGGTTTAGCAATAATGGCCCGTGTAAGTACTCGTCACCTCACGTACATGGCGCCCAAACAACATAAAACAATATTAAAATAGCCTAAGGGGAAGTCCCTAACACAGAGTTAGGCAAGCCACTTACCTCGACTGCGCTACTCAACTCAAAACCACGCCCTTGCCACGAGTATCCGACTCCGAATGACCCAAATCTATTCAATTCGATTGCATAATGTAAATATCACTTTAAGGAATCAAAATAGCTAATAATTTCGAGGCTAATACGCGAAATTAGAAAAATCGCCCAAAAAGTCCCCCGGGCCCACGTCTTGGAATCGAGTGAAAGTTACAAATTTGGAACACCCATTCACTCACGAACTCACTCGAACAAGAATCATCGAAAACCGACGTCAAATCTTATTAAATTCTCGGATTTTCTAATTGGGGAAACTTATTCCCATTTTCATGATTTTTCACCCAATTCATTGAATGCATGGAAGAATTTGCTATAGATAAATGATATACAAGTGAAATAAGTTTAGGAATTGTTATCTATGAATCTTTTCCTCAAAACCCACTCCAAATCGCCTACACCCGAGCTCCAAATAATTTTTAGAAGATATGAATTTTAAGCCCTCGAATTTGATATAAACTGCCCAGCGATTCCGCATCTGCGCTCCTTCGACCGCACCTGCGGAAGATCCATCGCAGGTGCGAAAACTCGCTAAAAGGACTGTGGCCGCACCTGCGATCACTGGGCCGCATCTGCGGCTCCGCACCTGTGGAACCCAGACCTCACTTGCGAGACTGGTTGACCTTGACCAAGCCCGCACCTGCGAAACCCTCTTCCGCACCTGCGTGTCCGCACCTGCGAAAAATCCATCGCAGGTGCGAGACACCAGAACATCAATGGTTCAGCTATTTCCAAGTTCCAAATATCACCCGTTGAGCATCCGAAACATCCTCGATGCCCCCGGGACCTCAACCAAACTTACCAACCAGTCATAATTTCTTATCCAAACTTAGTCGAGTCTCCAAAATTCGTCACATAACACCAAAATCACCAATTATACATGGATTCAAGCCTAAGAACTTATGAAATTTTCAAAATCTATAACCGATGCCGAAACTCATCAAAACTAGTCCGAATGACCTCAAATTTTTACACACAGGTCACAAATGACACAACGTACTTACAGCCACTCTCGAAATTGCATTTCGATCCCGGTATCAAAATTATATCAGCCGAAATCGCCAAAATTCTAACTTTCACCAATTCAAGCCTAAACCTACTACAGACCTCGAAAACACATTCTGGACACGCTCCTAAATTTGAAATCACCCAACGGAGCTAACGGAGTTGACGAAATCCCATTCCGGCCCTGTCTTCACACAGTTCCAACTACGGTCCGATTTCTAAAGCTTAAACTCACATATAAGGACTATGTGTCCAAAAACTCTCCGAATTTCACCACTCAATGTTCTAACAAATACCAAAAGCAGAAATAGACATGGGGAAAGTAGTTATTAGGGGATCGGGGCGCTAACTCTCAAAATGACCTACCGGGTCGTTACATTCTCTCCCTTTTAAAAAATCATTCGTCCTCGAACGAGTATAGAGACATACCTGAAGCTGTGAAAAGATGAGGGTACTGACTGCGCATATCCTGCTCGGTCTCCCAAGTCGCCTCCTCGACCAGCTGACCCCTCCACTGAACCTTTACTGACACAATATCATTTGACCTGAGCTTTCTGACCTGTCTATCCAATATAGCTACTGGCTCCTCAACATATGATTAATCCTTGTCCAAATGGACTGAACTAAAATCCAAAACATGAGTCGGGTCAGCTTGATACTTCCGGAGCATGGAGACGTGGAATATCGGATGAACTCCTGCTAGGTTGGGAGGCAGGGGTAGCTCATAAGCAACCTTCCCAACATGTCGCAACACCTCAAAAGGGCCAATAAATCTTGGACTCAACTTACCCTTCTTCCCGAACCTCATGACGCCCTTCATAGGCGATACCCGAAGAAAAACCCGATCACCACCCATAAATGCCAAATCACGAACCTTCCGGCCCGCATAACTCTTCTTCCTAGACTGAGCGTCCTGAATCACCTTCACCTTGTCCAGGGCGTCCTGGATCAAATCTATACCCAACAATCGGGCCTTGCGCGGCTCGAACCATCCCATTGGGGACTGGCACCGTCTACCATACAAAGACTCATACAGCGCCACAAACTCCACTATATCCTTCTTCATCCTTCTCCACCAATAGTGTTGTCTCAGATCCTGGTACATCTTCGCGGTACCCGGATGAATGGAATACCGCGAGCTATGGGCCTCTTCAAGAATCAACTCCTGAAGCCCACCCATATTGGGCACATAGATCCGACCCTAAAACCTCATCACACTCATCTCCTATAGTCACATCCCTGACGTGACCTCGCCGAACCCTATCCTGAAGAGCCAGAAGGTGGGCATCATCATACTGGCGCTCTCAAATGCGGTCATAAAGAGAAGATCGAGTTACCATACAAGCTAAAACGCGGCAAGGCTATGAAAGATTCAACCTCACGAACTGACTGGCTAAGGACTGAATATCTAAGGCTAAGGTCCTCTCAACTACCGGAAGATATGCCAAACTCCCCATACTCTCCGCCTGGTGACTCAAGGCATCGGCCACCACATTGGCCTTCGTCGGGTGGTATAAATAATGACGCCATATCTTCAGGGCATGAACAATCGCCGCCAACTCGAGATCATGAACTGGATAGTTCTTTTCATGAACCTTCAACTGTCTGGACGCATAGGCAATCACCTTACCGCCCTGCATCAACACCGCTCTGACGCCAATCCTCAAAGCATCACAATAGGCGGTATAGGACCCTGAACCCGAAGGCAATACCAACACTGGAGCTGAAGTCAGGGCTGTCTTGAGCTTCTGAAAGCTCTCCTCACACTCCTCAGTCCACCTGAGCGGACCACCCTTTTGAGTCAACCTGGTCATCGGTGCTGCAATGGATGGAAATCCCTCCATAAAACGGCGATAGTACCCAGCCAAACGAAGAAAACTGCGAATCTCCGTAGCTGATGACGGTCTAGGCCAACTCTGCACCGCCTCCACCTTCTTTGGATCTACCTTGATCACATCCCAAGACACTATGTGGCCCAAGAATGACACTGAGTCAAGCCAGAACTCACATTTAGAGAATTTTGCATACAATCTCTTCTCCCTCAAAGTCTGAAGCACAGTCCTCAAATGCTGCTCATGATCTTCCCATGATCAGGAATACACCAGGATGTCGTCAATAAACACAATGATGAAGGAATCAAGATAAGGCCAGAACAAACTGTGCATCAAATGAATAGAAGTTGTTGGGGCATTGGTCAGCCCAAATGACATAACAAGAAACTTATAGTGGCCATATCTTGTCCTGAAGGCAGTCTTCGGGATATCCGGCTCCCGAATCTTCAACTGATGATAGCCAGAACGCAAGTCAATCTTGGAGAATACCTTGGAAACATATAGATGGTCGAATAGATCATTAATGCAAGGCAAAGGATACTTGTTCTTCACGGTGTCCTTGTTCAACTGCCGATAATCAATACACATACGCATAGAACCATCTTTTTTCTTCACAAATAGCACTGGAGCACCCCAAGGTGATACACTGGGTCTGATGAAACCCTTATCAAGTAACTCCTGCAGCTGCTCCTTCAACTCCTTCAACTCAGGAGGAGCCATACGGTAAGGAGGGACAGAAATGGGCTGAGTGCCCGGCAATAAATCAATTTCGGAATCAATATCTTTGTCGGGTGGCATACCCGGAAGGTCAGCTGGGAATACATCAGGAAAGTCCCTCACTACTGGGACTGACTCAACTGGAGGGGCATCAACACTGACATCTCTCACATAGGCCAAGTACGCATCACACCCCTTCTCAACCATCCGCTGAGCCTTAAGAAATGAAATGACCCTACGGGGAGTATACTCTAAGGTACCTCTCCACTCAAATCTCGGCAAGCGTGGCATAGCCAATGTCACGGTCTTAGTGTGACAATCAAGAATAGCATAATGGGGCGGCAACCACTCCATGCCCAAGATAACATTGAAATATACCATGCTAAGTAATAATAAATCAGTCCTGGTCTTAAAACCACTAAGAGAAATCAAACACGACCGATATACGCGGTCCATAACTAGAGAGTCTCCCACAGGGGTAGATACATAAATAGGGGATCTCAAAGAATCCCGAGATATCCCCAAATGTGGAGCAAAATAAGAGGACACATATGAATATGTAGATCCTGGATCGAATAACACTGATGCATCCCTATGGCAGACAGGGACAATACCTGTGATGACCGAGTCTGAAACAATAACCTCAGAACAGGCTGGAAGGGCATAGTACCTGACCTGGCCTGGCCTCCCCCTCTAGGGCGACCCCTTACCTCTCTGACCCCCACCTCGAGCTGACTGAGGAGGTGGAGTGGTAGCTGGGGCTGGAAGAATAGCCAGAGGACCCGGTGGAGCACGTGGAGGCTGATAAGACTATGGAGGTGCACCCCTCCTGGCCCTGGGGCAATCTCTAATCACGTGACGAGTGTCACCACACTCAAAGAAACCCCTAGGAGGACGCTGCGGCTGACACTAAATAGGAGCTGGCCTGCTGGGCTGGCCAGAAATAGCACCTCGAACTGGAGGCACACTGGATACTGGCGGTGCATAATAGAACACCTGAGGTCTTGGAGGAGTTGGAATATCGCTGGCTGCTGGAAGGGCTGAATGAACAGGGCGACCCACAAAGCCCCTACCGTGGCGTGCTGCTGGTGCACGAGCTCCTGAAATGGCCAGTCTCTTGAGACCTCTTGGCCTCCCTCTCCTCTCTGTCCCGGGTGAACATGCCCTCTAGTCTCCTGGCAATATTCACTGCCTGCTGGTAAGTGATATCCATCTCCAACTCTCTGGCCATACTGGTCCTAATACTAGGATGGAATCCCTTAATGAAGTGGTGAACCCGCTCTTTGACTGTGGCAACCAAGGCTGGTGCATGCCGAGCTAACTTACTGAAACGGACTGCATACTCCGACACAGTCATAGTACCCTGGCACAACTGCTCGAACTCCACACGCCAAGTATCCCTGAGGCTCTGAGGGACATACTCTCGCAAAAATATCTCTAAAAACTGAGTCCAAGTGAGTGACGCTGCCTCATCCGGACTACTTAGCTCATAGGCCTGCCCCCACTAATATGACGTTCCCCTCAGCTGGAAAGCGGTGAAAGAAACCCCACTGGTCTCCACGATGCCCATAGTGCAGAGAATACGATGACACTCCTTAAGAAATCCTAGAGCATCATCTGAAGCTAGTCCGCTGAAAGTAGGTGGGTGGTACTTCTTGTACCTCTCAAGTCTGAGCTGCTCGGCCTCAAAAGCAGCTAGCTGCCCTAGAATCATGCTGAACTGGAGTTGCCGGGGGAATATGAATATACTCCGGGGCCTGATCAACCTGGCCCCTCTGCTCAAGAGTGCGGGCTGCAGGAGTCTGGGCCCCTCCCCTGGCCTGAGATGTAGCGGGAGCTATCGCAAGTAGTCCAGCCTGAGCTAGAGTACTGAACATGCTCATGAACTGAGCTAAAGTCTCCTATAAGGTTGGAGAAGCAATAGGTTCCTCATGTGCCGGCTCTCCAGCTGGGGCTTCCATAGGCTCCTCTGTCGCTGCTCTCGCCGGTGCTCGAGCTGCACCGCGTGGTTGTCCTCTACCCCGACCCCGGCCTATGGCGGCTCTGGCAGGGGGCTCTGGTGCCTGGTCGTCGGTCCTCCCAGTACGGGTCCTCACCATCTGTGGGAAACAATAGAATAGAATTTTAGAATTTTTGATGTCAATAACTCGCACGACAAGGAAATCAAAGAAATATGATTGTTCTTAACAGTTACATAGCCTCCCGAAGATAGATACGGACGTCTTCGCACCGATCTGTGAGACTCTAATAAACTGACTTGTGACTTGTGACTCCTATGAACCTAGACGCTCTGATACCAACTTGTCACGACCTGACTTACCCTCCGAAAGGCATCGTGACGGCACCTAGTTTCTACGACTAGATAAGCCTAATTGTTGAACACATATTAAATAGAAGCAATAAAATAAAGACGGAATAAATGAGTCTACAATGAAACACTGCCACTTGGCGCGTACAAAATACAACTTTCCCAAAAACCCGGAATATCACTTTAGTCACAAGATCTGTCTCAAAATAGCTCTATACAACGTATGGGAATTTACATGAAAAATCTATCTAAATCTGGAGTGGAAGGTGACTCGAAGGACTCTGCGGACGCGGCAGAATTACCTTTCGGTCTCCTGGAAGCTGCTGCTCGGACCCCTAGCCACGAAACTGAGCTGGTACCTGGATCCGCACACGAAAACATGTGTAGGAAAGGGCATGAGTACACCACGAATTGGTACCCAGTAAGTTCCAAGCCAAACCCCAGTCAAGTAGTGACGAGGTCAAGTTAAGGCTATACTGGATTTTTATAGTAAAACAGTTTAAAATGTATCAGAGAGATATAATAAGTTAAAGCAAAATACTAGAGACAATGAGCTAAAGGAAAATAGTAACAGGAAGCCCTCGGCTCAGCACAACATATATCACAGTAACAAGTATGCAATGCAGTACAGGGAGAAAGCTCCCGGAATCTCGTCCGTAGTCCCAATTTAAATATGCAATGCAGTACAGGGGGAAAGCTCCCGGAATCTCGTCTGTAGTTTCAATTTAAATATGCTATGCAGTACAGGGGGAAAGCTCCTGGAATCTCGTACGTAGTCCCAATTTAAATATGCAATGCAATACAGGGGGAAAGATCCCGAAAACTCGTCCGTAGTCCCAATTTAAATATGCAATGCAGTACAAATACCGGATATAATTTTTTTTATTTAAAATAGTTCAGGAAAAATCACAGGCAAAAAAATGGATAAAACTACCTAAACATGGTGCACATAGTAACAACTAGGGGAAGTTCAAGTAAAACAGGTAGACATGCTACTTCCTAATCTAAACTACATTGTCAATACATGAAACAGTGAAATAGGAATGAAATGATTTAAGTCATGGAGGGAAAACGGAGTTTTAGCAACAATGGCCCGTGCACGTACTCGTCACCTCACGTACACGGTGCCCAAACAACATAAAACAATATTAAAATAGCCTAAGGGGAAGTCCCTAACATAGAGTTAAGCAAGCCACTTACCTCGACTGCGCTACTCAACTCAAAACCACGCCCTTGCCACGAGTATCCCACTCTGAATGGCCCAAATCTATTCAATTCAATTGCATAATGTAAATATCACTTTAAGGAATCAAAATAGCTAATAAGTTCGAGGTTAATACGCGAAATTAAGAAAATCGCCCAAAAAGTCCCCCGAGCCCACATCTCGGATTTTCTAATTGGGGAAACTTCTTCCCATTTTCATGATTTTTCATCCAATTCATTGATTGCGTGGAAGAATTTTCTATAGATAAATGATATACACGTGAAATAAGGATAAGAATTGTTACCTATGAATATTTTCCTCAAAACCCACTCCAAATTGCCTACACCCGAGCTCCAAATCATTTTTAAAAGATTTGTATTTCAAGCCCTCGAATTCGATATAAACTTCCCAGCGATTCCGCACTTGCGCCCCTTCGACCGCACCTGCGGAAAATCCGTCGCAGGTGCGAAAACTCACTAAAAGGACTGTGGCTGCACCTGCGGTCACTGGGCTGCATCTGCGGCTCCGCACCTGTGGAACCCAGCCCGCACATGCGAGACTGGTTGACCTTGACCAAGCCCGCACCTGTGAGACCCTCTTCCGCACCTGCGGAAAATCCATCGCAGATGCGAGACACCAAAACCAGCAACGGTTCAGCTGTTTCCAAGTTCCAAAAATCACCCGTTGAGCATCCGAAGCATCCCCGAGGCCCCCGGGACCTCAACCAAATTTACCAACCAGTCCTAATACCTTATCCAAACTTAGTCGAGCCTCCAAAACGCATCACATAACACCAAAACCACCAATTACACATGGATTCAAGCCTAAGAACTTATGAAATTTCAAAAATCTACAACTAATGCCGAGACTCATCAAAACTAGTCCGAATGACCTCAAATTTTACACATAGGTCACAAATGACACAAAAAACCTACATCCACTCTCGGAATTCCATTCCAAGCCCGATATCAAAATTCCACTTATCGGCCGAAATCGCCGAAATTCTAACTTTCGCCAATTCAAGCCTAAATCTACTACAGACCTCGAAAACACATTCCGGACACGCTCCTAACTCTGAAATCACCCAACAGAGCTAAGGGAGTCAACGGAATCCCATTCCGATCCCGTCTTCACACAGTTCCAACTATGGTCTGATTTCTAAAGCTTAAACTCACATATAAGGACTATGTGTCCAAAAACTCTCTGAATTTTACAACTCAACATTCCAACAAGTCCCAAAAGCAGAAATAGACGTGGGGAAAGCAGTTACTAAGGGATCGGGGCGCTAACTCTCAAAACGGCCTACCGGGTCGTTACAGCCCAAGTCCCATATTTTACTACGAACCTTTCGGGACTGTCGGAACACGGGTCCGGGTCCGTTTACTCAAAACGTTGACGAAAGTCAACTAAAAATCACTTTTAAATCCCAAAAATTGTTATTTCATAAATTTCCACACAAAGGCTTTCCGGATCTATGCCCAAACTGCGCGCGTAACTCGAGGTAAGTGAAAATTAGGTTTTTAAGGCTAACGAGCGTGGAATAGAGTCTTAATTCAAAAGGGTCATCACAATCTCTCTCTCAGACACAACAAGATTGTGCTGATTGTTAAAGCACGATTCTCTTCCTCACTTTCAATGGTTTTTGTTCCAAAAATTCGTGGTAAGTGTTAAATATTTTGGGTTTTTGGCCAGTTCACGCTTCTTCATTTTCTCTTCACTCTTTTTTTAATTTTTAATTGTCACCGTTGTTAAGGTTTCAGCATAAAACTTTAAATTTCCTCTTCAATGGAAGATTCAACAACTCCAAAGAGGGTTACACGAGATATACCCACTAAAGCACTCAATTTTAATGGGTCATCTTTCGATTTGCAAATCACTCATATAACGACTCGATCGGTCATTTTGAGATTTAGCGTTCCATTCGGTGGTTTGAGATTGTGAGTACATTCATATTATGTGTTATGACTTGCGTGTATGGGTAGTTTCAATTTTTGAGCGGTTCGGGATTGATTTGGAAGAATGATTCTCGTTTTAGAAGCTTTAAGTTAGAAAGTTGATCAAGGTTTGACTTTTGGATAAACGGACTCGAAATCGAGTTTTAATAATTCCAATAAATTTGTATGGTGATTTTGGACATGTCCACAAAGTTTGATTAAATTTCGATAAGTTTTGAATAAGTTTGGGTTGTATAGTGATTGTTTTTGGTTTCAACGTCGATTTGAGTATAAAGGTTACCATATTGAGCAAACAACCTTTGATTCATGTTTCGACTAAACCATTATATCCTTATCGTAATTTTGGAATCATAGAAACTAAATCATCAAGTTTCAACATCGTATGAGGAATTTATGGTCATTTTACTAAGAATTGGGTTGCCAAATTTTTCAGATTAATTACGAAATTACCACTGAATTCGTATTAAAAATCTGCACTATTTTCAAATATTGAAACCAACATATCTCCTTCATTATAAGGTAAAATGCAGTGATTCAAAAGTCTAAATTGATTGGAATTTCACGAGTAATATATTAGAGCATCCAAAGTAAGTTTCGAGATCATTTGGCATAAGAAACGAGGCAGAACAACTAGACTTTTTGGCTATTATGATATTGTAGTTTTTCTCATTTTGAAAGTTTGGGATTGGGAGAATTCAAGGATGTTTTTCAAGTTTCTTCCATGGGGTAAGTGTTTTCTACTCAGTTTTGATTATATTCCGTGATTCCATCTTTGTGTCACGACCCACAATCCTAACTCAGGTCGTGATGGCGCCCAACACCGGAGTCAGGCAAGCCAACAATTTGTTTACTAGAGAAATTATCCTTATTTGACAAATCATCCCCACACTTACCAAATTTTAAGCTAACATTTCAGTAAAAGCGGAAAATTAACCAACTTAAGTAAATGTAACCACAAGGATCATGAACCAATATATACAGTCCCAAAAATATAAAGTCTACTATGTGTGTGCCAGGAACTAGTGTCACAAGTCTACATGCGAACTAGTAGAATATACAAAAGATGAAATAAATTGTTTTACTGTCTGAAAGAAGTAGACATAAATAAACAAGGATAACTTCATAGTGCTGCTGAGAATCGCCAAGGAAAGCAGCTCACTATGGAGTCAGGTCCAGAATATACTCCTAGGGTCAAGTCCGGTCGGATAACCAGATGCACCAGCCTCAGAACCTGTACAATTAAGTACATAAGTGTAGTATGAGTACATAAACAGATTTGTACCCAGTGAGTATCCCGCATAACCTCGAAGAAGTAGTGACAAGAGGTCGACGTGATACTTACTAGCATCAGACAATGTGAAATGAATACAGGCTAATCAGTAATAGCAGTGATGAACAGTAATAAGAAAATGTGCATCAAATAACAATCTCTAGTACCCTCACGCTATCCCTTTCCATGGCATACAAGCTATTTAACCTTCTTTCTTTCATGAAATCAACAGTTACAATTACAGGGCTTCTCATAAATTACCAAACATATAACAGGCTATGAACGTACGGTCTTTACGACGAGAAAAGTAAATATGCACTACCGAGGGTCGAACGGCCCGAACCATAGATGCATCTATCTGCCCCACTCACGAATCGAACATGCGACACGGTTAATATAGTACCAGGACTACCCCGCTCACGAATCATTCATGCGACTCAGGTTAATATAATACTAGGACTACCCCGCTCACGAATCACTCATGCGACTCGGGTTCCCGTATAAATACATGATTAGCAGGAGATTCCAGATAATTTAGTAGGGAACATACTAACAGGGTGAGAATTTAATTATGTCAACTTCAAAGAATAACTCCTTAGGCCTTCACATGTGAGATTCGAGGATATTAGACTACTTAATCCATATGAAAGATCACAGATACAACACATAAAGCATGCTTGTGAGTCCTAAACTACCCGCCANTATGCCAACTTCAAGCATAACTCCTTAGGCCTTCACATGTGAGATTCGAGGATATTAGACTACTTAATCCATATGAAAGATCACAGATACAACACATAAAGCATGCTTGTGAGTCCTAAACTACCCGCCAAGGCATAATAGTAGCTACGCACGGACTCTTGTCACTTCGTGCGTGCGCAGTCCCTGCAAATAAGGACAAACCACCATTTATAATAACCTATGGGGACAATTCCCTCTTACAAGGTTAGAAAGGAGACTCACCTCACGTCGAACCTACTCTCTGGGTCAAGAATGCGCCCGAAACTCCGAACTCGTCATCCAAGGACTCGAATCTAATCAAACGTTACGTAAATATATATCAAATTATACTCAAAGCATGGAATTCTCCTACTATTTAGTCAAATTCGTCATTCTTGGAGAAATCCCAAAATCCAACCCCGGGCCCGCATGCTCGGATTCAAAAAATTCTCGAAGTAAACACTCACCCATAACCTAAGGATCATTAATATACGATTCTTGTATGATTTCATAGTCAATTCATGGAAAATTCTCAAATTCTCGAAAGCCCTAGGTTACTACCCAATTCCTAAATTTTTCACTAATTAGGTAATTAAATTCAACTAGGAATTCATGCATTAACTAATCTTGGGGTAGAATTTCCTTACCTCTAAGTGGCTGGGTCGTGGGGCTCTTTTCCAAGCTCTCAAAATCGCCTATGGTGGAAGAAAATGGTGTGAGAATGAGATAATCCCTCACTTAAGACCTTTCTTCCTACAGGAGTTTCCTCACCTGCGACTCGACAAGCGCACCTGCGACTCGACAAGTGCACCTGCGAGCAATAGCTCGCACCTGCGGAAAATGGGACAAGGGCCTGGGCTCGCACCTGCGGGCTGGAGTCCGCTCCTGCGGCTACGCACCTACGGGAAGCAGCCCGCACCTGCGAGAACTGGGCAACCTACCTGGGGATCGCACCTGCGAGGCCTGGATCGCAGGAACGGTCTCGCACCTGTGATTGGGCAACCGCATCTGCGGTCACACCAGATCAGGTGCACTAGCAACTGCTTCAGCTGGTTTTTGCCTCGTTTGGTGCCCGAGAGGCACCTGGGCCCACTCGAGCCCCATCCAAATATATCAACAAGTCCCAAATCATAATACGGACTCGCTCGAGCCTTCGAAACACCCGCAACAACGCTAAACTCAAGATCACACCTCAAAACCCCTAGAACCAAACTTAGGAACTTCATGTTTTCTAGAGTTCGCTAACAACGTGCCGAACCGACCTATACTACTCGGAATGACACCAAATTTTGCAGGCAAGTCATAAATGAAATAACGGAACTATCCTCGGTCTCGGAATTCCATTCGGATCTCGATAACACAAAAACACATCCCAAACCACAATAGGAACTTAAGGAACTCTTATTTCAATATTGGGCGCTGAAACGCTCCTGGGTCATCGGAAACCCATTCCGAACATACAACCAAGTCTGAAATCATCATACAAAGCTATCGGAACAGTCGAAACTCGATTCCGAGGTCATTTACTAAAAATGTTGACCAGTCAAACTTGGCCTTAAAGGCCAACTTTAAAGAACCAAGTGTTCCATTATTGCTTTAAACACTTCTGAATCCCGACCACCCGCCCCCGTAAGTCATAAATCACAATAAGCTGCTATGGGAAGTTTCATTTAGGGGAACGTGGTCTGATAACGTAAAACGACTAGTTGGGTCGTTAGATTCTCCACCTCTTAAACAAACGTTTGTCCTCAAACGGGTCTAGAATCATACCTGAAGTGCTGAATAAATGTGGTTATCTTCTCCGTATGTCCTCCTCGGACTTCCAGGTCACCTCCTCGACTGGTTGGCCCCTCCACTGGTCCTTCATGGCGGAAACTCTCTTGGATCTCAACTGGCGATCCTGCCTGTCAATAATAGCAACTGGCTCCTCCTCGTATCCCAACTTCTCATCCAACTGAATAGTGTTGAAATCAACCACGTGAGAGAAGTCGGCGTGGTACCTCCGGAACATGGATACATGAAAGACCGGATGAACTCCTGATAAACTGGGAGGTAAAGCAAGCTCATACGCAACCCCTCCAACTCGCCTCAGTCCTTCAAAAGGACCTATAAACCTCGGGCTCAGCTTGCCTTTCTTCCCGAACCTCATACTACCCTTCATCGGCGAGACTTTCAACAGAACCTTATCTCCCTCCATAAATGACACATCACGCGCCTTCTGATCCGCGTAACTCTTCTGTCTGGACTGTGCTATGCGGAGCCTCTCCTGAATCAGCTTCACTTTCTCAAAAGCATCTCTCACTAGGTCGGTGCCATATAACTTAGCATCGCCAGGCTCAAACCACCCGATAGGAGAACGACATCGCCGACCATACAAAGCCTCAAATGGAGCCATCTCGATGTTGGACTGATAACTGTTATTATAAACAAACTCGGCCAAAGGCAAGAACTGGTCCCACTGACCTCTAAAGTCAATCACACATGCCCTGAGCATGTCCTCCAATATCTGAACTATCCGCTCCGACTGGCCATCAGCCTGAGGGTGAAATGCTGCTGTGAGATCTATCTGGGTGCCCATATCACTATGCAATGCTCTCCAGAAATGCGAGGTGAACTGAGGACCTCGATCTGATATAATGGACACCGGCACACCGTGCAACCAGACTATCTCCTGAATGTAGATCTGGGCCAACCTCTCAGAAGTATAAGTAGTAGCACTGGAATGAAATGCGCCGATTTGGTCAATCTATCCACAATGACCCAAACTGCGTCAACCTTCCGCAAAGTCCGAGGCAACCCAACCACGAAGTCCATAGTGATGCGCTCTCACTTCCACTCAGGAATGGGCATCTGCTGAAGTAGGCCTCCTGGCCTCTGGTGCTCATACTTAATCTGTTGGCAGTTAAGACACCTAGTCACATACTCTACAATGTCCCTCTTCATCTACCTCCACCAATAATGCTGCTTCAAATCACGATACATCTTCGTAGCACCAGGATGAACAGTTATCGAGAATTGTGTGCCTCATCTAGAATCCTCTCTCTCAGGCCATCAACATTGGGAACACATAAATGGCCTTGAAGTCTCAGAACACCATCCTCTCCAATAGTAACCTCCTTGGAACCACCCTGTACCACTATCTCCCGAAGCTCTGCCAAGCACGGATCATCAAACTGCCGAGCCTTAATTTCACCCAATAACGAAGACTGAGCAACAACATGTGCTAGAACTCGACGAGGCTCTGAAAGGTCTAATGTTACCAGGCGATTAGCCAAGGACTGAATGTCCAAGGCTAGAGGTCTCTTCTCTGCTGCAATATAAGCCAAGCTACCTACACTCGGCTCCTTTCTGCTCAAAGCATTCGTTACCACATTCGCCTTGCCCGGATGATATAGAATGGTGATGTCATAGTCCTTCAGCAACTCAAGCCACCTGTGCTTCCTCAAATTAAGATCCCTCTGTTTGAACAAGTGCTGCAAGTTGCGGTGGTCTGTATAAACCTCATAGGACACCCCGTACAAGTAGTGCCTCCAAATATTAAGAGCATGAACAATCGCCGCCAACTCCAAATCATGCACAGGATAATTTTTCTCATGAACCTTCCGCTGGCATGAAGCATAAGCAATAACTCTCCCTTCCTACATCAACACACACCCCAAGTCAATGCGGGAAGCGTTGCAATATATTGTATACATCCCAGAACCGGAAGGCAATACTAGAACTGGTGATGAGGTCAATGTTGTCTTAAGCTTCTGAAAGCTCGCCTCACACTCGTCAGACCATCGGAACGGGGCATTCTTCTAAGTCAATCTAGTCAATGGAGCCGAAATAGAAGAGAACCCCTCCACAAATCGGCGATAATAGCCTGTTAGGCCCAAAAAGCTCCTGATCTCGGTAGCTGAAGTAGGACGCGGCCAACTCTGAACTGCCTCAATCTTCTGAGGATAAACCTTGATACTCTCTATGGATACCACATGCCCCAAGAATTCCACGGAATCCAACCAGAGCTCACACTTGGAGAACTTAGCATATAGCTTCTGTTCTCGCAAAGTCTGGAGCACAACTCTCAAATGATGCTCGTGCTCCCCCAGGCTACGTGAGTAAATCAAAATGTCATCAATGAAAATAATGACAAAGGAATCAATATACGGCTTGAATACCATGTTCATCAAGTCCATAAATGCTACTGGGGAATTAGTCAAGCGAAAGGACATCACCAGGAACTCATAATGGCCATATCTCGTACGAAAAGCCGTCTTCGGAACATCTGAGGCCTGAATCTCAACTGATGATATCCCGATCTCAAATCAATCTTAGAAAACACCCGAGCACCCTACAACTGGTCAAACAAATCATCGATGCGCAGCAAAGGATACTTTTTCTTAATGGTGACCTTGTTCAACTAGCGGTAATCAATACACATCCGCATGGACCTATCCTTCGTTTTCATGAATAGAACTGGAGCACCCCACGGCGATACACTCGGTCTGATGAACCCCTTAGCTAACACCTCCTCAAGTTGCTCCATCGGAGCCATACGGTACGTAGGAATAGATATAGGGTGGGTGCTTGGAGCTAAATCAATGCAGAAATCAATATCACGATCTGGAGGCATGCCTGGAAGGTCTGAAGGAAATACATTAGCAAACTCTCGAACCACTGGCACTGAATCAATCATCAGAGTCTCGGCGGTGGTGTCCCGCACATAAGCAAGATAGGCCAGACAACCTTTCTCGACTATATGTCGAGCCTTCAGGAATGAAACAACCCGGTTGGCTGCACTAACTGAGGAACCTCTCCACTCCAGCCTAGGAGACTCGGGCATGGCTAAAGTAACTGTCTTGGCATGGAAATCTAGCACGGAATGATAAGGATATAGCCAATACATGCCTAGAATAACCTCAAAATCAACCATGTCGAGCAACAAAAGGTCTGCTCTGGTCTCGAATCCACAGAATGTGATCACACAAGACCGATAGATCCGGTCTACCACCACAGAATCGCCCACATGAGTGGACACACATATAGGAGAACCCAAGGACTCACGAGGGGCATCCAGGAAATGAGAAAATAAGGCTGAAACATAGGAATAGGTGGATCCATGATCAAATAACACTGATGTCTCTCTACCACATACTGAATTAATACCTATGATCACGGCGTCTGAGGCCACTACATCTTATCTGGCCGAAATGGCATAGAATCTAGATGGAGTACCGGAAGAATGAGCTCCACCAGAGTGAACCGGAGCTGCCTGACCTCCCCTTGACTGGCCTCCACCTCTAGGACGACCCTGCCGACCTGTCCTCCACCTCTAGGTGGCCTGACTGCTGGTGCTGGACTCATAGGCTGGTAACCCTGCTGCACTGCCTTGCCCCGAAACCTGGGACAAGTCCTCCTGATATGGCCGAGATCCCCGCATTCGTAACATCTCACTGGAGGCATGGCCTGCTGCTCTGAAGAAGAACCCTGGATAACTGGGGGACGGTGAGAACCCTATGGCATAGCACTGAAGTAAGACCTCACTGGAGCACCACGAGGAGGTGGTGGTGGAGGTGCTGAATATGGGGCCTGCTGGGCTGACCCCTACCAAACTGACATTTGCCCCTAGCTGGGGCACCTCTGAAATCCCCGAAATATCTGGTTCTCTTATCCGGCTATACCTGCTCCCTGACCCTCGATCGATATCCCTCGATCCTACAAGCAATCTCCACTAATAAGGAGTCCCCATCTACACCTCTCGGGCCATGTTGGCCCTAATGCCTGGATGCAACCCGACTACAAATATCCGCACTCTCTTAGCATCGGTATGTAGTATCATGAGTGCATGGCGAGAAAACTCTAAAAATCTGGCCTCATAGTCTGTCACTAACAGTTGTCCCTACTCCAGCAGCTCGAACTGATACCGCGGCTCTTCCCTCTCAAAGGGTGGGATATATCTGTCTAGAAACATCTGAGTGAACTGCTCCCAAGTGGTAGGAGGAGAATCTGTTGGCCTGCTGAGAATATAGGACTGACACCATCTGCGAGCTCTACCCTCTAACTGGAAAGTAGCGAAGTCCACTCCATTGGACTCTAGTATCCTCATGTTGTGCAGTATATCCCTGCACCTGTCAATGAAATCTTGGGCATCCTCGCCTCGCTCACCCTCGAAAACTGGAGGATGCAATTGAGTCCATTTGTCCAATAACTTCTACGAATCGCCGTCCGCAGCTGGTCTGGGCTCAGGTTCCACTGCTACAGGCTGGACCCCACCAACGGGCAGTGTACCCGGGGTATGATGAAGTGCTGATGTCTGGCCTGCAGCCTGGGCAGTAGGGGTCTGGGCTCCCCCTCCTTCCTGAGATGTGGAAGGATCCGCTGGAAATAAACAAGCCTGGAACATAGTATCCATAAATCTCATCATACGGCCCATGACCTCCTGGAAGCCTGGCACCGTCATGAAGTCCACTGGAGCAGGACCCATTGGGGGAACCTCCCCCTGCTCCTCTATAGTAGGATCCCCTAGTGGTGCAATTGGAATAGCTCTGGGATGCCCCGTCCCCTACCTCGGGCCGGTGCCCTCCCCCGGCCTCTACCAGATGTACGTGTCCTCACCATCTGTGAGAGAATAGAAGAATGAGATTTAGTAAACCATCAACTGCACGATAGATCATGAATAAAGAGAGATTTCCTAACACCCTATAGCTTCCTGAAGATAAATATATACGTCTCTGTATCGATCCACGAAACTCTATTAGGTGTGCCCGTGACTTTTGAGACCTACGTGAACCTAGTGCTCTGATACCATGTTGTCACGACCCAAAATCCTAACTCAGGTCGTGATGGCGCACAACACCGCCGTCAGACAAGCCAACAGTTTGTTTACTAGAGAAATTATCCTTATTTGACAAATCATCCCCACAATTACCAAATTTTAAGCTTAGAACATTTAAGTAGAAGCAGATAAATTAACCAACTTAAGTAAATGTAGCCATAAGGATCATGAACCAATATATACAGTCCCAAAAATATAAAGTCTACTATGTGTGTGACAGGAACTAGTGTCACAAGTCTACAGGTGAACCAGTAGAATATACAAAAGATGAAATAAATTGTTCTACTGTCTGAAAGAAGTAGACATAAATAAACAAAGATAACTCCATAGTGCTGCTGAGAATCGCCAAGGGAAGCAGCTCACCGTGGAGTCAGGTCCAGAATATACTCCCAGGGTCAAGCTCCGGTCGGATAACCAGATGCACCAGCCTCAGAACCTGTACAATTAAGTATAGAAGCGTAGTATGAGTACATAAACAGATATGTACCCAGTGAGTATCCCTCCTAACCTCGAAGAAGTAGTGAGAGAGGTCGACGTGATACTTACTAGCATCAGACAATGTGAAATGAATACAGACTAATCAGTAATAGCAGTAATGAACAGTAATAAGAAAATGTGCATCAAATAACAATCTCTAGTACCCTCACGCCATCCCTTTCCATGGAATACAAGCTATTTAACCTTCTTTCTTTCATGAAATCAACAGTCACAATTACAGGGCTTCTCATAAATTACCAAACATATAACAGGCTATGAACGTACAGTCTTTACGACGAGAAAAGTAAATGTGCACTGCCGAGGGTCGAACGGCCCGAACCATAGATGCATCTATCTGCCCCACTCGCGAATCGAACATGCGACACGGTTAATATAGTACCAGGACTACCCCGCTCACGAATCATTCATGCGACTCGGGTTAATATAATACTAGGACTACCCCGCTCGCGAATCACTCATGCGACTCGGGTTCCCGTATAAATACATGATTAGCAGGAGATTCCAGATAATTTAGTAGGGAACATACTAACAAGGTGAGAATTTAATAATGTCAACTTCAAAGAATAACTCCTTAGGCCTTCACATGTGAGATTTGAGGATATTAGACTACTTAATCCATATGCAAGATCACAGATACAACACATAAAGCATGCTTGTGAGTCCTAAACTACCCGACAAGGCATAATAGTAGCTACGCACGGACTCTCATCACTTCGTGCGTGCGCAGCCCCCACAAATAAGGACAAACCACCATTTATAATCACATATGGGAATAATTCCCTCTTACAAGGTTAGAAAGGAGACTCACCTAGCGTCGAACGTACTCCCCGGGTCAAGAATGCGCCCGAAACTCCGAACTCGTCACCCAAGTACTCGAATCTAATCAAACTTTACGTAAATATATATCAAATTATACTCAAAGCATGGAATTCTCCTACTATTTAGTCAAATTCATCATTCTTGAAGAAATCCCAAAATCCAACCCCTGGCCCGCATGCTCGGATTTCAAAAAATTCTCGAAGGAAACACTCACCCATAACCTAAGGATCATTAATATATGATTCTTGTATGATTTCATAGTCAATTCACGGAAAATTCTCAAATTCTCGAAAGCCCTAGGTTACTACCCAATTCCTAAACTTTTCACTAATTAGGTAGTTAAATTCAACTAGGAATTCATGCATTAACTAATCTTGGGGTAGAATTTACTTACCTCTCAGCGGCTGTGTCGTGGGGCTCTTCTCAAAATTGCCTCTGGTGGAAGAAAATGGTGTGGGAATGAGATAATCCTGCACTTAAAGACCTTTTCTCCTACAGGGGTTTCCGCACCTGCGACTCAACGACAGCACCTGCGGTCTCGCACCTGCGAGCAATAGCTCGCACCTGCGGGAAATGGGACAAGGGCCTGGGCTTGCACCTGCGGGCTGGAGTCCGCTCCTGCGGCTACGCACCTGCGGGAAGAAGCCCGCACCTGCGAGAACTGGGCAACCCACCTGGGGGTCGCACCTGCGAGGCCTAGACCACAGGAGCGGTCTCGCACCTGCGACTGGGCAACCGCACCTGCGGTCACACCAGATCAGGTGCACCAACAACTGCTTCAGCTAGTTTTTGGCCTCGTTTGGTGCCCGAGAGGCACCTGGGCCCACCCGAGCCCCCGTCCAAATATACCAACAAGTCCTAAATCATAATACAGACTCGCTTGGGCCTTCGGAACACCCGCAACAACGCTAAAACTCAAAATCACACCTCAAAACCCCTAGAACCAAACTTAGGAACTTCAAGTTTTCTAGACTTCGCTAACAACGCCCCGAACTGACCTATACTACTCGAAATGACACCAAATTTTGCAGGCAAGTCATAAATGACATAAAGGAACTATCTCCAATCTCGGAATTCCATTCGGACCTTGATAACACAAAAATATGTCCCAAACCACAATAGGAACTTAAGGAACTCTTATTTCAATATTGGGCGCCGAAACGCTCCCGGGTCATCTGAAACCATTCCGAACGTATGCCCAAGTCCGAAATCATCATACAAAGCTACCGGAACTGTCGAAACTCGATTTCGAGGTCTTTTACTAAAAATATTGACCGAAGTCAAACTTGCCCTTAAAGGCCAACGTGAAAGAACCAAGTGTTCCAATATTACTCTAAACACTTCTGAATCCCGGACCACCCGCCCCCGCAAGTCATAAATCACAATAAGCCGCTATGGGAATCTAATTTAGGGGATCAGGGTCCGATAACGCAAAATGATTGGTCGGGTAGTTACACTTCATTTTTAGCATTTGATTAATGGTTTCAGAAGAGAAATTGGAGGTTTTTGTCTAAACTTTCTAAAGTGAATTTTTGAGTTTTGAATATCGTTTCGGAGTCGGAATTGAGTGAATTTAGTATGGTTGGACTCGTAATTGAATGGGTTGTCGGATTTTGTGAGTTTTGTCGGTTTCCGAGGTACGAGGTTGGGTTTGACTTTTTAGTTGACTTTGGATAAATGTATAAAGATTCGACCTTTATCAATTGGGTTTGCTTCCTATGGAATTATTTGGTGATTTTGAGTTGCTTTTAGTTAGTTTCGAGTCATCCGGAGGATGATAGCGAGATGGTGCTTCTAGTGTATCGGTTGGGCTTGTTTGAGGTGAGTATCTTGCCTAACTTTGTGTGGGGGAAACTACCCATTATGATTTGGATTGATTATGATATTTGTGTTATGTGAAGCTGTGTACACAATGTGACGGGTGGGTACACGGAATATATGTAGTATTTGACCGGTTTAGATTATGTAGATTTTTTCCATGCCGTTAATTGAATTGTCATAACATGTTATATCTCTCATTGTTAATCAACTCTTACATGATCTATTTGATGTTGTTAGCACTTGTTCTACCTCTTACTTATTATTTTTCTCTTATATGCTTTAGTTGAAGTATTGTCTTCCTTATTGTCTTGTTACCTCTTAATTGTTGAATCAATCTTAATTGAAGTTGTTATTTCGTGAAAAATCATCTTGTTGAGTTGTTGGTGTTGAAGTTGAAATAGTTATTATTACATTGAGTCGAAGTTGTTAATTGTTAAGATATCTTTTCTTGTTGAGCATTCTAATTCATTTTGTTATTGTTGAAATTCTTTACACATTTTTGTTGAGCCATGTGCTATTTGTTGTGGAAATATTGGTGTTGTTGACTTTGTTGCAAGTTGTGGCATATGGGTACTTGTGGTGCGAGTTGTGATATTGATACACATGCGGTGGCATAAGGCTGGGGGTTGATATGCATGCGGTGAGATAAGGTGGGCTTGATACGCGTGTTGCTAGTAGGGGAACTACTTGAAGCCACGCGGTGAGATAAGGTGCGCTAAAACGCGTGTAACTATTTTGGAAAAAATGATTTTCAAAAGTAAATGTAAGCCTCATGCGGTGATATAAGGAAATATTGTGATTGAAATTGTGACATGTGAATATGAGGTGGTACCTCGGCTGTGATTTTCGTTGTACATTCCATGTTGGAACAACTTGTTGATTTGAACGATCATTGTTCTTCCTTTAATCATTCATCTGCATTTTGATTGTGTTTGGTTATTCGTTGTTATCTTGGTGTTGGAACGATTGTGGTTTCTTGTGTGAGTCATTCATTCTACGTGATTTGTTGTGTTGCTTTAACATGTCAATTTGTGCCTCTGTTATAACTTGGTGAATTGATTGTCAGTGTGAATTTAATTGCGTGGAGTCATTATATCATATTATGTTGAGTTGTTGGTAACATAATACTTTACATAAAAGAATTATTAACATGCTTTATTCTATGTGCCTTTTAATATAGAACTCATTATCTCACTCTGTGCCTTATTATTCTAAATGGTTATCGCACTTTCACTATAATTGGGTTCTCAAATTATACTCATCACTCTGTTAGATGTTTACCTTACTTAAAATTGTTATCATGTTTTTCTTTAACAAATTCTATATTTAATTAGTTAACTTAACTTATGTTTTGCTTTGTTTAAGAATGATTCTTTTACTCAATCTATTGATTTCTAAACTAAACACATCTTATACTCTGTTTCGTACAAATTGTATATTATTTTACTTTACTTAATTTTCAGAATAAAATCATTATTTCATTTGACACCTTACTTTATCCAAGATTATTGTTACATTTTATGGTGTCTAAATATATCTTTCGTTCATCTAAATTAATACTTATCACGGTTGTAAAGTACATGGTAGAACGTGGGCTTTTCCGTGTGAAGGTGATTGTTATTGTGGGAACGAAGTGCTATATGTGTAAGATTTGAAAATTGTGATTTATGAGGTGTGGTACCTCGAGTTAATTCTTGTTGTAAGTCCATGTGTTTGGAGCGATTTGATTATTTGAGTTGTCATCCGTTTTTTCCCATATTTGAGTTCATTTATATCTCATTAGTGTTATGATTATGTTGTTTCTTTATTACTCATTTACTACTTGTTGTCATTTATGTTTCTATTACTTCATTGTTGGTTGTAAATCAATAACGTTTTTGTCGTTGGTCTTACATTGATGTTCTTTCCATTGTTATCTTGTATATCTTGAACAGGTTTCTATGTCTAGTAGGTGTTTTGACATGTCCTTGTAACTACTCTACCGAGGTTGGGCTTGATACATACTGGGTATCGTCACCACTCTATATTGTGTTGTTGAGAGTTGCATCTGCGCGGTGGGAGACTTCAAGGTATACCCGTTGCGTTTATAGACCTCTGAGTGACCATCTTACTTCATTATGCTACTGTCAAATTGTAATTCAAAACAGTATTGTGGTTTGAAATTCTAGTGTATTTTAGTAGTGCTTATGACTTCATACTACCAGTTTTGAGAAACTGTATAACTATTGCCACTTGCGGCTATGTATGTCATTTAATGATTTATGATTTATGATAAATGATTAAATTGTTAATTATGTTATTAAATCAGCATGTGTTAGGTTTACCTAGTCTTAGATACTAGGTGCCATCACGATATCCTAAGGTGGAAAATTGGGGTCGTGCCAACTCAAGAGGAATATGCATTTGCTGGTTCATCAGCAACCATGGAAGTCGAAAGGCGAACAAAAATATGCAATGACCCTATGAAACAAGGTCAAGATGAGAAATCTTCGAAAAAATCAACACTTCCTTTTGTTCCTCAAGTTTCTATACAAAACTTAAATGTGAAAAAGAGAAGAAAACTTATCGATGTTGCTTCTGGGAGCAAGGGAAAAGAGGTCGCTAAAGGAAGTAGCTCGGAAACACGGATAGACAAGGTATTCTTAGATGTATTTATATGTATTTGAGTCTGCATACACTAATTTTAGTTTGTACAGTGATTTTTATTTTTTGTATTTATATATATTTATATGTATTTGAGTTCATAAAACAACAATTTTAAATACACCAACAGTTCTATCATTATTGGCATAACTCAAAGTTATTTTTTTTGTCATAATCAGTGTTTTTGATTTACTCATGTCTAAGTTTTATATTCAAGTATTCACTATTTTGTATGTATTGTATTTTGTATACAATGAAAATAATGTATTTCATATATACATATATTTATCTGTATTTGAACTCATAAATACCCTACATTAAACACAATTAAAGTAATGTACCAACCTAACTGTCTTCATTTGTATTTTTAAGCATGTGATTTTCTTTTTTGTTGTGCTTGTATGAGGAAATAAAATTCTTTGTTAAACACCCGCCTACTTCATCGCCTCATATAAATTCCTACACTAACACTGACATAATCTCCGACCTCAAAGAAAAACTTAGTCCAGAGAAGCACAAACTATTTGGTACTACCTCTTTTGGTATATTCCTCGGTATGAAGCATTGTGAGGTTCAACATCAGTTGTTCATGTGCTTCATGGTTCTAGATCTTGAAGAAAGTTCTATTGACTCATTTTTAATTTACTCCGGCTAAGATATGGTGCACTCCTTTGGGACTATGCTATGCAGAAGTTAGACGGCCATGCGTAAGCGATAAGGCTGGCAAGTGGGTTGGTCCCGGACCGAAACCGGCCCAGGACCGCGGCCCATATGGGTAGTGGGCCTAAACGGTCCTAACCGTTTAAGACTGGGACCGAGGAAGGTGAGCCTGGCAAGTGGGTCGGTCGTTTGCGTGAGGCCCGCGAGACCGGACCGTTTGAGACCGGGACCGGTCCTAGCGGGCCTAAACGATCCCAACGGCTCTAATTTTAAAAAAATATGTCCGTTTGGGCATTTAAAATGTAGTCGTTTCTCTGCCAAAATAGTCGTTGGCTATTTTATTTTATCTCCCCCCCCCCCCCCCCCCCCC
>ML394517.1:37771-89607 GCA_005239525.1 Nicotiana knightiana
CTTTATTTTAACCCCAAACTTTTTATAATTACACTTTTTTCCTATTTTCAATTATAAATATCCCCTCATTCTTTTATGTTTTTCACAAAATCATCAATCTCTCTCTAATTTTCTTCTATAATTGCTTACTTTATTGTTGCAATTGGTGAAAAATTGTGAAGTTGGTGAATTGAAGTCTTCAAGTCTTTAATGATAATTAATTTTCAACAAGTTGTTATTCAATTCGGTAAACTCGTTCCAACTCTTAAGTTTTAATATTATAGTTTTGTTTGTTTTATTTACTTTTTATTGCTTGATTAATTAAGATGACTTATTCCTTAAAAAAATATTAGTAATAAAAAGGGAAAATCCAAGAGTGGTGAATCTAGTGGCCAATTTGTTCCTCCTCCACTTCCCCCGACTCCCCGACCCAAACCTGTTACCCATCCTACACCTGCTATTCTTGATAGCGATAATAGTTTATTATAATTTATCGAGAGTCAATTTTGCCATAATATTGCACCCGGTGAACAATTAAACCATGAATATATGAATGTTCTTTATGGTAATCCAACTATTGATGAAAATGATGATGAAGAAATAGATTTTGATGAAACGCAATCGGATGACGATACACCCACTAGTTCTGTTTCTGAAGTTAACCCAACTAATAATAATTCAAATGATGCCCCTGACCCTCCTGTTACTACCCCTACTTTTTCTAAACAACCTTCTACACGTATTGAAACATCTGTTATTTGGCCATTTTTTATTCAACTAAGAGAAAAAAATAGGGTTAAGTGTAAACCTTATGACAAAGAGTTAGTTTTTAAATATGTTGGAGGTCGGGGGGACGAGAACTTTGGCTAGACACATATTGATACATCCTTAAGATAAAGTCAGATATCTTCGTATGAAAGCTTTGGCCAAGGGGACAAGTGTATCTAGTCAGGTTGACCCTAGTACCGGCTCAAATCAATTTCAACCGGGAATTAACATTGTTACCAGTAGTATTTTATATTATGATCCAAAAAAAGATCGGGAAGAATTGGCAAAAATGATTACTATTAGGTGCTTACCCTATAGTTTTCCTTCTAACCCTCACTTTGTGCATTATATTAGAAAAGTTTTTAATTCTACTTATAAAGGTTTTCCTCGCACAACCGTAAAGAGTGATATTTATAAATATAAACATGAATATGAACAATATGTGTGCTATTTATTTACTCATATAAATTGTTGTGTTGCTATTACAACTGATATTGGTAGAAGTGGTAATGACAGTGATTACTTTACTGTTATTTGTCATTGGATTGATGAGGATTGGATAATGCAAAAGCGCATTATTGCTTATAGAATAATTAATTCACGTCACACAGGGCAATTTATTTCTAGCGCGGTTACGGATATTTGTAGATATTTTTGTATTAGTGATAAAATAATGTCAGTTTCAATGGATAATGCTACTAGTAACACAAATGTTGTAACCTTGCTTACCACTACACTAAGTCCTGCATTTAGTAACATTTTTCATGTTAGATGTATCTGTCATATTTTCCATTATTTCTGCGGGAGTAAGAAGGAGTATCTGTCATATTTTCCATTTAGTAAATTTATTTCCAACTCCTTCTTCTTCTAGTTCTCAATCATCTAAAAGGACTGCGGGAGTAAGAGCATTTAGTGCTTGGGCAGGGTTCAGGGATTCTCAAGGTTCTTGTACTAGGGAATTGAGGAAGTGAATCCCGACGGCTCCTATAATATTTTGGAATGGTGGAAGGACAAAGAAAAACACTTTCCGATTCTTTCAAGGATGGCCTGAGATATTTTAACTATTCAAGCTTCAACAGTGGCATCGGAGAGCGCTTTCAGTCAAAAAAGACTTCAACTCGGTGATTATAGAGCGTCTATGAGAGAGAGCTTGGAAAAGTCAGTACTTTTCAGAGATTGGATCCGTTCGGAAAGAAGAAATTTTGGACTTGCTGAATGAAAACTAGAGGTAGACGAAGCTTACGAAGAAATGCTAGCTAAACTTGCGGATGCTGCTGCTTCGCCCAGAAGCGATGATGACCAAGTTTCTTTTCCGCCACCACCAACGAAAATTCCTCCGGACCTTGAAGGATTTATGAAATTTGTAAGAGATACCATGAAAATAATATGTAACTTGTATTTTGGCACATCTTGATTAGTTTCTTTTTTTTCTCAATGGTGGTATTAGCACCTTGTTGTGCTCATTCCATAGGGGGAGGAAGACTAAGAAATATATTGCCATATTTTGTTAATGCTATAATAAAATTATAACGCATTACTTTGAATATCTCTTTACAATATTTTTGTCTTTAAATTTGAATTAAAAAATTTAGGTCACAATTCTATAATATAATTTACAAGGAATTGCCTTAGATATTTTTATTACCATATTTTTTCTCTAACTTCTATAAAATTTAAAAAAAATAAAAATTATTTGTTGGGCCCACTTAGGCCCGAGACCGGTCCACTTAGCCCGGGTCTATTAGTTCGTGGTCCCGGTCCCGGGCTGGTTCCTACAAAAAGCCCGTGAAGCCCGGGCCCACTTAGGACTGGCTCACGAAGCACGGGCTCATTTAGGACCAGCTCACAAAGCCTGTTTAGGATCAGGCCTGGTCCACATGCCAGTGTTAGTAAGCGACAATGAAGCACCGACAAAGATTATTAGGCAAATCACAGAATTGGATACTTCTGTGAAGATAGTTATAGAATAGTTTTCTGTTTTACGAATTGCATTTTAAGTTTATTACTGAATTGATCATGATTTTACACAACATTTTTGTTTAGAATATATGAATCTATTTTTTGTCTTAATGCAATTGTTATTATGAAATACATTCATTTTTTATATATACGTTTGTATTCAAAGTTTTTTTAAGATTGTGAAAATTAATGTAATCATATGTAGTTGTTGTGATGACCCAAAAGGTCATCCCGTATATTTCTAGCTAATTCTGTGTCTCGAGGTCGTGAGAAACCTCCTTCTATTTTACTTCGATTTGTGTGTGCAGCCCGGGCGTGTAGCCGGGAAGCCTTTATGTGAAAAACTGATTAAAAATGATAATTTTATATTAGAAATTTGAATAAAGTTGACTTCGGTCAATATTTTTTGTAAACAGACCCGGACCCGTGATTTGACGGTCCCAGAGGGTCCGTAGGGAAATATGGGACTTGGGCGTATGCCCGGAATCGAATTCTGAGGTCCCAAGTCCGAGAAATGAATTTTTAAAGAAAATTATTTTCTGAAAAATATAAAGGTTTTTGAAAATGAAATGTTATGTGAAGCCTGTGGTATCGGGCCCGTATCTTGGTTCCGGAGCCCGGTACAGGTTCGACATGATTGATATGTGTTATATGTGAGTATGAAACGGACTTCGTTTGACGTGATTCGGACCTTAAATGCAAAATTTGATGTTTAAAGTAGTTTTGAGAAATTTCATTGATTTTGATGTTTAATTCAATGTTTATTATGTTATTTTGGTGATTTTATTACAGGAATAAGTCTGTAGGATGTTGTAGAGGTTGTGTGCATATTTAGCTTTGAGCCCCGAGGGCTCGGGTGTCTTTCAGATAGGAATCAGGGTGTTGAAACTTAGTAAAAATATGGTTTTTTCTTTATTGTTGTTGCTGGTGTCCAGGGAATTACCCTATGCGAACGCACTCAAGGGAGTGCGAACGCACAGGGTTATAGAGGTCTGGGGGGTCAGGGTGGCTTAAGCTTGTGCGAACGCACCAAATAGGATGTGAACGCGGAGGGTTGTTTGGAATCTACTGTGCGAACGCATAGGTAGAGTCGCGAACGCACAACATTAGCGTGGGCCTGGGGGGCTGGGTGTAAAATACCCTGTGCGAACGCGGCCCCACAACCGCGAACGCACAGGTCTGTGTAGTAAACCTCCGCAAACGCGACCTGGGGCCCACGAACACGGAGAGTAGTTTCGCCCAACTATTTTTAAATGCCCAAAACAGAACCATTACGGGATTTTTACCAAAATTCATAAACCCTCTTCTTCTCCAAACCCCATAGGCGATTTTAGAAGAGCTCTTCCACCATAGCCTCGTAGGTAAGTGATACTAACAATGTTTTCTTCCATTTTTCATCAACATGTATTAGATTCTAGGCCTAAAAACATAAAATCAAAGGTAGAAATTGGGATTGTGGGTAGAGTTAGGGCTTTTTGATTATTTGGGAATTTGACCTCGTTTTGAGGTCGGATTTCAAAATAATTGTATATTCGGGCTCGTGTGTGAATGGGTAATCGGAGTTTGTAAAATTTGTCGGGTTCCGAGGTGCGGGCCCGGGGGTCGACTTTTGGGTCTATTTTTATAATGTTGTAAAGATTGAGACTTTATTATTCGGAATAGTTCCTTATACGTTTTATGTGTATTTTGAAGTTGTTTTAGTTGATTGTGAGCCGTCCGTAGGACTTTTCGCCCGAGAAGTTTAATCTTGAGTATCGGGTTGTCATCTTTGAGGTAACTATCTTGCCTAACCTTGTGTGGGGGAAACTACCTCTTAGCTTTAAGTCTTCNAGAGAACTACCTCTTAGGATTGAGTCTTTCTTATTGATTGTGGTCCGAGTATGCGAGGTGACGAGTGTGTACTCGGACTTATTTGCAATTAGATTGGTATTTTAGGATTAGTAGGTTCTTATATTACCTGTGTATGATTTGTAATTGTTACATTTGAATCCTTGGTTGTTAATTTCATCCCTTCCTGTTTAAATTAGAACAACTTGTTTCTGGATTCCTTCGTTGGCTATTTGACTTTACTTTACTTAACTGAATATTCTATTTCTCTTATCATCATGCTATATTTTCTTCCTAGCTTGCCTAATTGACTATAATTAGTGTCATCTAGCCTTATAATTGACTAGCCGTAGTTGGAACATCTATTCGTTGGAGTCAAGCATGCCCGTGAGTCTTACATTGTGANTTTCCTTGATGTTTCCTATTACTGTGCCTTTGTTGAAGTTGAGTTTATTCCGTGTAGTGAACTGTTTAGGTGAGATTGGTTATAGCTATTTCCCTTACCGGGATTATGTGTTTTCTCTTATTATTCTGTTGTTGATGATGTTGTTTCCTTGTTGACTCCCTTGCCGAGATTTTATGGTCTCTGTTACCATTTATGCTGCTAATGATATTGTTTTCATTGTTGACTCCTATGCCGGGATGGTATGATTTCTATTGTTGTTATATTGTTAATGATACTGTTTGCGTCGTTGACTCCCTTGCCGGTATGTTGTGATCTATGGTTCTTATTGTTGATTTCCCTTGTTAAATTGTTGTTTATGTTATGTTAGCACGAGGGGACATTCCGTGCCATGTTATGTTATGTTAGCACGATGGGACATTCCGTTCCATGTTTATGTGATTTAGCACGAGGGGAAATTCCGTGCCATGTTTATGTGATTTAGCATGAGGGGACATTTCCTTCCATGTCATGTTATGTTAGCACGAGGGGACATTCCGTGCCATGTTATGTTATGTTAGCACGAGGGGACATTATGTGCCATGTTTATGCGATTTAGCACGAGAGGACATTCCGTGCCATGTTTATGTGATTTAGCACGAGGGGACATTCCGTGCCATGTTATGTTATGTTAGCACGAGGGGACATTCCGTGCCATGTTATGTTATTTTAGCACGAGGGGACATTCCGTTTTGTGTTTATGTTATTTAGAACGAGGGGACATTTTGTGTCGTGTTTATGTTATTTTAGCACGAGGAGACATTCTGTACCGTATTTATACATTATTATTTCCGTTGTTCCTGTTTGCTATTTGCTGCATTTATTGACAAGATTTGATATTCCTCTTGCACTGCATGGCAATTTCTAAGTTACGGACTGATTTTCGGTGGATAAATCTTGAGGAGATTTTGATCAAGGGATTTAATTGAAAAGTATTATTGAAAAAGCAATGGTTTTGAAATGATTATATATGAATGACTTTTACATCGAAGGTATATTTGAAAAGCACTAGTCTTGCCTAATATGATAATTTGGAAGTCATTTATTGGGAAAGCTTAATTGGGAGGTTTCGTATTTTGAAAGAAACTATGTTTTACGTAATTCTCTTTATTAAATATACTTATATCTACTTTTGGAGAAAGTATATTTTCAAAGGAAACTTTTTCATACTAAAACGATTTTATTTGCAAAAGTTTTTCATACGAACCGCTGTTTAAAGATTTCTACCAGTTATGGATTTTAATGGCTAAGGCCCGATGTGAACAAACCGACGTGGAGTTGAGTTATTGGTGTTCTCTATTGTATTGTGTTTCCTTTCGATTCGACTTGTTTTGTTGTCCATCTTTCTGTGTATTTTTGTACTGTTTCGTGATTGATTTCTGTAATATCCTTCCGCTTTATGTTGTCATTGTTGTGAATTATTCCGTGAAGTCTTAGATAGATACAACATTCGGTCATTTCTATATTCATGGTACTTATTTTGTAGACCGGTGGTGTATTGACTAGTCCTCGTCACTACTCCACCGAGGTTAGTCTTGATACTTACTGGGCACCGCTGTGGTGTGCTCATACTACACTTCTGCACATTTTTGTGTGCAGATCCAGGTATATATTGTAGTAGCTGTGTGGATGATTNGGTTAGTCTTGATACTTACTGGGCACCGCTCTGGTGTGCTCATACTATACTTCTGCACCTTTTTGTGTGCAGATCCAGGTATATATTGTATTAGCTGTGTGGATGATTACCGAGGAGACTCAAGGTAACCTGTTGCTGCGTTCGCAGGCGTCGGAGTCACCTTTTTGTATTTATTATTCATACACTGGTGTATCTATATCCAAACAGTTGTACTTAGAAGTGGTAGAATATTCATAGAGCTTATGAATTGTACTACCGATTTTGGGAAACTTTGTTCCTTCTGTTGAGATTCTATATTAAGACCGTTAGTTTTCCTTTTGTTATTGTTGTTATTCAGTAACTTCTAGGCTTACCTAGTCCCTAAGACTAGGTTCCATCACGATACCCAACAGAGGGAAATTGGGTCGTGAAAAGTTGGTATTAGAGTTCTAGGTTCATAGGTGCTACGAGTCATAAGCGAGTTTAGTAGAGCCTTGCGGATCGGTAGGAGACGTCAGTACTTATCTTAGAGAGGCTACAAAACTATTAGGACAATTTCACTTCCTTCATTCCTATCGTGCGAGTTTATTGATCTTGAAGTTTGAAATTATCGAGCCATTCCCTCACTGATGGTGAGGACACGAGTGGCGGTTCCTGATGATGTTACCCGAAGAAAATGTAGTAAGGGTCAGAGACAGAGGTCAGCGAGGAGCACGTTCCGCATTTAAGATGCCTACCAGAGCAGCCGTTGAGGAGTCTCCAGTAGTTCTAGTTGGTGGACAGGTACTGGGGGTGCCTGTTTCTACCCCAGACTTCAGGAGACCTGAGCGCAGTTTTGAGTATAAGTAGTACATTGACTCAGGCAAGGTTGATTCTAGTGCACCAGTTGCTTCACAGATCAGGGGAGGATTTCAGACTCCCACCGTCTACACTCCAGAGTAGCGAGATCATATTGGTCAGGTTCCAGTTGTTATGGCAGCACGACATGTGGTTTCAGTTCAGCCTGTGGTTAGGACAGTATCCTCTGAGGAAGAATACCTTGGACTTGAGAGGTACAGAAAGTATCACCCTTCTATCTTTCAGTGGATTGGCGGCAGATGGTGCCCAGGGTTTCCTGGAGGAGTGTCACTATATTCTTCGTACTTCGGGTATTGTGGAGACTAGTGGGATTGCTTTTGTCACGTCTCAGGTTCAGAGTAGTGGGTTGATCAGTGGTGGCAGGATATGAGTTGGGGTAATCTGGCCGAGTTAGCTTCACTAGTATGGATTCAGTTTTCGGAAATGTTTTGAGGGAGGTTGCACCTCAGTCACTTCGGAATGTACGGCGCGTGGAGTTTGAGCAGTTGCGTCAGGTCTCTATGTCACTATTGGAGTATGCCGTTAGATTCAGTGAGTTGGCCAGATTTGCACTTCGCTTGGTTGCTTCGGTTGGGAGATGAGTCCGTAGAGGCATTTGGGAGACTCGGGTATGATATTCGGTTTAGCGGGACTCGAGAGTTAGAGTAGGATGCCTCATTTCAGCGGGTAGTAGGGATCGCTCGCCAGTTAGAGCGCACGTGGGACTGGGAGCGAGAGGACAGACGAGATCAGGGAGAGAGTTCAGAGAGGCAATGAGGCCTCGTAGATCGGAGGAATCTACTGGTCCGTATTATGGAGGCAAGGTACGACACGGTAGAAGTTTTGTGGGCCAACCAGTTCAGTTTGCATTACCAGCTTCGCATGGGATTTCAGGTACTCATGGGTCTCAGAAGGTTCGTATTGTGTGTTTTTTCACAGCCTTGATGGCAGCGAGATTGTTTGTAGTGTGGAGATGTTAGCCACAGGGTGAGAGATTGTCCCAGGATTTAGGTAGGTATGTGGTAGTAGGGTATTCAAGTGAGTAGAGGGCGCCTAAGAGGGGGAGGACCGACCCGTTGATGTGTTGCCTATAGTAGGCCAGAGGCCGATGTGCCAGATATTATCACACATATATGTTTTGATGTGTTACGGAGGGGCACCGATTGTATTTCATTATAGCTCTGTTGGTCGGGATGAGTTCCCTTATTTGTTGTTTCATTTATGAGTGAGTTCCATGTTTTGCACTCTATTTTGTGTTTTCTCCTGTTGGGAGATTCTATGAGTAGTAGCCCGTGTCTATCGTTGTTTATTTCATTCTTGATAGTGGTGAAACTGGAAGTGAGTCCTTGTTGTTCTTCGTGGTAAGCTTTATGTGATTTTCCTGAGTATTTTGTTTACGAGTTGTGATTTGATACTCCATCGAGATGTGAGATCAGCTAGCGTTATGATTTTATCAGCTGAGATGAGTTAATGGAGAAATTTCTATTGGTATGATATATTTTCGGTATGTGATTCAGAGTTGAGGGTGAGGTCCTCGTGACATTTTTGATTCGATATATTTAGACCAAGCTGAGTACCGCGGTGAAATTTTATCAGGATGGAATCCTTGTGATTTGTTCACATGTTTTGCTTCTTCCTTGTTATATTGCTTTTGGTAAGTCGGTATTGATAGAGAGTTATGCCTATGGGACTGTTTGATAGTTCCTTTATATGTTTCTATATTCATATTCAGTCGTTCTCGTTATGTGCTCCATTAGTTTTTAGCTTGCGGGATGTGTGCCTGGTGGTGTTAGTTGTGGCTTGGTGATTCGGGTGTTTAATAATGAAGTTTTCGTATTCATTGCATCATTATCAGTATTATGGGGTTTGGATCAGAGTTCTTCAGATGTGAGGCTAATTGCCAATATTGAGTTGATTTCGGCAGCTATTGTAATCAAAAAGTGCTATTTGAGCCTATGTGTGATGTGCTATGTTGTATGGTCGCTGTATTAGTAAAAAAGAGTTTCACACGTAAACCAGCTTTTGACAACTCAGCCAGTTACGTGGACACAAGAGAACACGACAGCTGGATGTGATTCTTTGAAGAGGTACGGAACAAAGAGGCACGATTCAATAAACTCTCGAGCTTATCAGCCACGGGAAACTCAACTTGATCAAAACAGGGAAGAGGCTTGGTCAAAATGAATCTAGACAAAGCTACGGGCAGATTCAAGGGCCCACAATTGACTACTCGAACGTTATGTAACCGTACCCCAATTACCCTTATCCTTTGTAACTCCCCATTAATGTCATAATTAGTCATTAATGAGACACCATAGCAAGAGTTGTACGTTATATCAAGGAATCTCCTATATAAGGAAGTGGAATACAGCTTGTAAAGGCATCTGATTCTCGAATACAATTGACTTCACTTTTTTTATCTTTCTGCAATATTACCTATTATTCATTTTTTTATATTTCCTTGATTATTAGTAACCAGTGTTAATCCTAGAAATAGCTTTATCCAAAGGATCTAATTCTTTGGTTAAGCAAATTGGTTCCGTTACCGGGAATCTGATAATCTTTGTTTGCTTTTCAAGTGATATCCTCTGAACTATGTCGAACTCCAACGACAACAACCAGCAAAGGAGTGGAACCCCAGTTCCATCGCCTTCAGGAACCCCATGTGGTTTAAGGGAACAATCTCCAGAAATATCCAATAACAACAATGGTGATGATGATCAAATTGTGTAACAAGATCGTGTAAAGCAAATGATTGCAGAGTATGTGAGCCAAGCTTTGCAAGAATTTGCAAGAGGATTACCGGCAACGTTACCTACACCGCCGACACCACCCCCCAATAATACCATTACCATGGAAAATCCTCAATCTGGATTGGCAAACTCAGGAAGACGAGATACTCCTAATGAATCTCTCGAAACGAGACCAGGTATATCTAATAACTCAAAATTACAAAATTTACTTCTAACCATGCAGAAACAGATGAAGGAGCAGAACGATCGTATCGAGCAAATTCCTGGAGTACCGCCTATCATCAAAGGCATTGATGTTGATAGGTATTCTCAACAACCTTGGAAGCCAAGTGCGGCACCCCTGCCTATACCCAAGAAGTTTAAAATGCATGACGTTCCCAAATATGATGGAACAACTGACCTACGTTATCATGTGACTGCTTTCACTACTGGAGTAAAAGGCAGCGACTTAACAAAACAAGAGACTGAATCAGTCTTTGTCAAAAAATTTAGGGAAACACTTACCAAAGGAGCCCTAACGTGGTATTCTCTTCTCCCTGAAAATTCTATTGACTCTTTTGCTGAGCTTGAAGATTCATTTATAAAAGCACACTCTGGTGCACAAAAAGTTAAGAAAAGAATGGAAGATATATTCAAAATAAAACAAGGAGACACGGAACTACTCCGTGAGTTTGTAGACAGGTTTCAACGAGAAAGAATGCAGTTACCCAGGGTGCCTGATAATTGGGCAGCCATGGCATTTGCAAGCAACCTAAACGATAAAAGCTCAGAAGCCACGAGACGACTTAAGGAAAGTCTAAGAGAATTCCCCGCTACAACATGGAACGATGTATATAACAGGTATAGTACTAAACTCAAAATAGAAGAAGATATCATTGCTCGTTCGAGGGATGAAGATCATTCTAGATCCAGACGTCCTGAATTAGATAGAAGATCAGGTAAAAATAGGTACCAATCTTACTTAGGACCTTCGGGACGCGATATTCATCCCAGGTTCGAAAACACTAGGTTGGACTACAGACCACAAGGAAGAGACATAGTCTCATCCTCGTCTAGATCCAGAAAAGATCGAGATGAACGACCTAGAGGTAATACTCAAATTGGGGATCATACCTTTAATGTAAGTACTACTTAACTTGTCTCAATATTGAGGAACATGGAGACAAGGTTAAGTGGCCCAAAGAAATGCGATCAAATCCAAATAGAAGGAACCTAGATCACTGGTGTGAATTCCATAATGATCATGGGCACAAAACTGCGGATTGCAGATTTTTACAAGGTGAAGTAGAAAATTTATTGAAACAGGGCTATTTAACAGAATTGTTTAGTGATAAAGATAAATAGTCATATATGAGGAACAGGCAGGAGCCCCCAAATCCTCCTTCTCCAAAACGAACCGTCAACGTGATACACGGAGGTGAAGAAGTAAACAGAGTGGTCTGCAAAACAACCACAAAGTTCACAATTACGCATGGAAAATGGGCTCATGAAAACATGGAAGAGGACGATATAACCTTCGATGATGCAGATATCGGCAGAATAATGCTTCCTCACAACGATGCTCTGGTAATATCTTTACTTATTCATGACACTAACATAAAAAGAGTGTTGATTGATCCAGACAGTTCAGTCAATATCATTTTGCTAAGAGTCGTGGAAGAAATGTTGTTGGGGAATCAAGTAATTATCCATATCAGGATTTGATAACTCTATGGTTATAACAAAAGGAGAAATTGAGCTTAGCACTTATGCTGAGGGGGTGATCAAAAGTACCAAGTTCCAACTCATCGATACTAACATGGCTTATAACGTGATCGTGGGAAAGCCATGGATCCAGGACATGAAAGAAATACCCTCCATGTTGCATCAAGTAATTAAATTCCCCTCTGAATGGGGAATTCAGCAAATTAGAGGCGATCAGTAGACCGCAAGAAATATAAACTTTGTGGTACACTACAACAAGAAAATAGAAGTGGAAGAATTACGAGATAAGGGAATCTCCCAACCGGGTAACACCGCCCAAACAGGCATGGAAGAAATTACTACCCAAATAGGTACGGAAGATATTATTGTTGAAACAGGTATGAAAGAAAATACTTACAAAAAGGAGAATCAAGTTACCACGGAAGGTGTACTATACCACACAGATGCAGATTCCAGATCAGACGTCATTCATGAACCGGAGAAAGATGAGCACATCAAAACAACTACGGAGGAGCTCGAAGATGTTTCATTATCTGAACAACAGCCTGAACAGAAAATGTATATAGGCACGAGGTTGGGCCCCTCTCGAAGAGAAGAAAATAAAGAAAGGACCATTCAAAAACCAAGTGATCGACGAAGAGGTACAGAAACTCTTAAAGATTGGTTCGATACGAGAGGTAACATACCCTAACTGGCTAGCGAATACCGTGATAGTACCTAAAAAGAATGGCAAATGAAGAGTATGCATAGATTATACTGATTTAAATACAGCATGCCCCAAATATTCATTCCCATTGCCACATATATATCAAATGATTGATGCCACAACAGGTCATGAATTATTAAGCTTCTTAGATGCATATTCTGGTTATAATCAGATTAAAAAGGATCCCTCAGATGAGGAAAAAACTTCCTTCATTACAAACAGGGGGACTTACTGTTATAAAGTTATGCCTTTTGGCTTGAAAAATGTTGGTGCCACCTATCAAAGGTTAGTGACTAAAATGTTCCAAGAACATCTTGGAAAGACGATGGAAGTCTATATTGATGATATGTTGGTAAAATCAACACAAGCACAAGACCATTTCCAGCATCTCTCTACTGCTTTTGATATTTTACGCAGGTATAATATGAAGNAGCTAAATCCAGAGAAATGCGCTTTTGGAGTGCAATCAGGTAAATTTTTGGGTTTCCTTGTATCGAACAGAGGAATAGAGGTAAATCCCGCTCAAATTAAATCTATAGAGGAAATACCTGATATTTTAACAAGTAAAAAAGGAAGTTCAAAGACTAACAGGGAGAATAGCACCTTTGGGAAGATTTATTTCTAAATCTTCCGAAAAAAGTTTTAAATTCTTCTCAATTCTCAAAAAGCAGAATCAGTTCGAATGGACTGAAGAATGTCAGCAAGCCCTCAAGAATCTGAAGATTCATCTATTGAAACCACCACTTCTTTCAAAGCCAAAAGAAGGGGAATATTATACATCTACCTGGTTGTCTCAGAAATTGCTGTAAGTGCAGTACTGGTAAGAGAAGAAAAAGTTAAACAATCACCTATCTATTATGTAAGTAAAACTTTGCTAGATGCTGAGACTAGATAACCACATCTGGAAAAGTTAGCCTTAGCTTTAATAATGGAATTTAGAAAATTATGACCATATTTTCAATGCCACCCAATCACCGTGACTTCATATCCTTTAAGAAATATTCTGCATAAATAGGAATTGTCAGTGAGATTAGCCAAGTGGGTCATAGAATTAAGTGAGCATGAAATAATCTATCAACCTAGGACTGCAATTAAGTCTCAAATACTAGTTGATTTTGTTGTTGACTTTAGTAATAGTGTTGTACCTGAAGTAGAAAAAGAGTTACAACTCTTTAACGGTGCTAATCCAGGCCTATGGACCTTTTTCACCGATGGTTCCTCAAATATAAAAGGTGACGACTTAAGCATAGTCTTAATATCACCCGTGGGTGAAAAGACACGGCAGGCTATCAAGTATTATCCTATAACTAACAATGAAGCAAAGTACGAAGCTATTATTGCAGGGCTTGAACTCGCACGGTAGCTCTCAATCAAGCAAATTGTGATCAACAGCGACTCCCAACTGGTAGTAAATCAGATACAGGGGACTTAAATCGCTTGAGAGACTCGAATGCAACAATATCTTGAAAAAGCACGAGAGCTCGTGAGGCAATTCAAAACATGGAAGGTAATGCAAATACCTAGAGAGGAAAATTTAGAAGCAGATGTATTAGCTAACCTCGCAGCAGTCACGGAAGTAACAAACAAAGACAATGCAATTGTGGTCCAACTATTTCATTCAATGATCGACCAGAACAGGAATGAGGTAACTTTCAACAACTTAACCTAGGACTGGAGAAACGAAATTCTTAATTTTTTGCAGAATGGCACCATACCTGAAGACAGGAAAGCAGCTCAAGCATTTCGACGCAAAGCTGCACGGTACTGCCTTATTCGCAACGCGCTTTATCGCAAGATGTTCGGAGGACCCCTAGCTAAATGCCTCGGACCTAACCAAATGGAATTTGTGATGAAAGAAGTCCACGAAGGACACTGTGGAAACCACTCAGGGGCGAGATCCTTAGTGAAAACCCTAATCAGAGTTGGATACTATTGGCCTAAGATGGAAGAAGAAGCCGAAAACTTTGTATCCAAATGTGACAGGTGCCAAAGGTTTGCCAACAATATGCATCGACCAGCGGAATTATTACATCCAATAATATCCCCGTGGTCTTTTATGAAATGGGGTATGGACATAGTGGGACCTCTTCCTACAACTAAAGGACAGGTATGGTTTTTTCTCATGCTAACTGACTATTTTACAAAGTGGGTAGAGGCAGAAGCATTCAAACAAGTGAGAGAAAAGGAAGTTTATAGCTTCTTGTGGCGGAACATAATATGCCGCTTTGGAATACCAAAAGAAATTGTGTGCGATAATGACCCACAATTCATAGGCTCGCAAAACACAAGATTCTTCGAAGTTGGCAAATCAAGCGGATCACTTCAATGACGTATCACCCCGTGGATAATGGTCAAGCTGAGTCAACGAATAAGGTCATCATCAACAATCTAAAGAAGCGACTGGATAAATCCAAAAGAAATTGACCTAATGAGTTATCAGTGGTACTATGGGCGTACAGAACAACTTCAAAAATAGCTATGGGAGAAACTCCGTTCGCACTTGTTTATGGCTCAGAAGCCTTAATACCTGTTGAGATTGGCGAACCAAGCATAAGGTTCTCAACAGCCATGGAAGGAGAAAACGACGACGAATTGAGGACCAATCTGGACCTGCTTGAACCACAAAGAGAAGCCGCACTGATACGGATGGCATCTAGAAAACAAATCATAGAGCGTTATTACAACCGTAAATCTCATCTCAGGTACTTCAAGATTGGGAACTTCGTCCTCAAAATAGTCTTTTCAATCAACGAAAGAAGTAGGTGCAGGAAAGCTAAATCCAAACTGGGAAGGACCTTACAAAATCCGAGGCATAGCTGGGAAAGGAGCCTATGAGTTGGAAGCTATGGGTGGCAGAGTTCTACCAACAAGCTGGAACGCCATCCACCTAAAGAAGTATTACTTCTAAAGGAAAAGAATACCCCCCCTTAGGTATCACACATTCAATTTTATTTTGAACATTTAAAAATTTTACTAACTTTTTTAGATGATAGGCATAAAGCTAACCCATCACCAGATGATAATATTAGACCTGCAAAGACGCGAGGAAATAACACAATTCCCGGTCTAGGGTTACACTTTCTGATGGACGTTTTAAAAGGGTTAAGCAGTTATCNATGAAGACCCATATACCCAACGAGACAAGTGATACGAGTAGAATCGAAAGAAATCAAAAGAGTCATCCAAATACAAAGCCTAATGTAAAAAGCCAAAACCTTCGAACATGTTCAGGTTGAAAGGCAAAATACTAGTCACGAGAAAGAAATTTACAGCTTTATACTTATTCAAAGTTGTTGTAACAAAAATAGTTAGGGGTAAAAGATCATCATCAATGTACTCATTCAAAAAATTGTTATCGAATAAAATAGTTGTGGATGAAAGATCTAAATCCTTGTATTTGTTCAGAAAACTGTTATCAAATAAAAACAGTTACGAATAAGAAAATATTTCCCTCGTACTTATTAGAAAACTGTTTCCAATGAAAACAGTTGCGGGTAGAAACCCCAATCTTTATAAAAACTGTTACTAGTAAAAAACAGTTGTTCCCTTGTATTAATATCGAAAAACTGTTACCTACGAAAAACAGTTACGAAATACAAGAGTATATCAAATCTGTTAAACAAAAACAGTTGCAACATGAGTTTTAGACGATAATCAAACACATGTAAAATGTCATGAAAGTTCAAGCAAAAACCTTTCCTTGGAAACATTCTTAAACATGTGTAAAAATTCCTATCACTCTATTGCATTATCATGAAGTTGAGACGTCTTCTTCATGTCAATTATAAAGGGCCCTCTTCCATAGATTATGCCTATTACAAAAAGGCACACATTTAATATGACACCGTGCCTATTACAAAAAGGTACGAGTAGTCTAAAGAATTCTACATGCAAAACTCATAGGTAAAACTAAAACCTCGAAAAATGAAGCATACAAAAAACTTAAAGAGTGAAATAAAAACTCAACAAAAGTCTATTAATATTAATATATTAAAACAGCTAAGCAAAAAACTAAGTATTAACTTATACTTAGTCGTATGGAATTTTTATATATACATTGAGGTGCCCCTAAGTTGTCATTTGGGGACTTTAAAGAAATCCAAATTTACCCCCGATGGGACTGGGGGTAACCACCAATTGATACAAAGAAAAAAAATAGGGGATGAACCAACTAAACTTTTTCAAGAGAGGGGTTGACTTCACTGGCAGAAGGAGCGGGAGCAACTAGGGATGAAGAGGCACGAGTGAGCTGGAGTCTCACCATCAGGTGAAGAAAGGTTATGACCTTGTTGAGCCTTCTCCATGCTTCCTTGGTTTTAGCTATTTCAGCACTAAGGTCGAAACCCTCTTGACTCATTTCCGTCAATGTGTCAATGCGAGAATTCATGTACGCCCAGCTCACATCAACAACAGCCACCTCTTCAAGATCTTCATAATCCCTTGCCCATACTTGAAGCTCAGCTCTCAATCCGTCCTTCTCCGCTTCCGCAACTTCATGGGCGGCCCTTAACGGTACAATCGACTCCTCTAGAGTTTGAGCTTTATCTAAAGCCTTACGAAGGTCCTCTTAAGTACAAGTGAGTGATTTCACGAGCTCACCTGAGTATTCCTCCTTCTGCCCTAACAAGTTTTTCAAGTCTCTAACCTCCTCTGAGGCGCGGGACAGCTGCTCAGCAAACGAGGACTCCAAAACACTCTTGTCTTTATCAGCCTGACTGGAAGAAGCCTTCTCTACTGCCAGTTTTGCTGCCATGAGCCTCATCTTCCGCTTCAAGGTACTCATTTCCTCTTCTAAAGAGTTCATGTCAATCCTTAGGCTATCATACTGTGCTTTCCAATTATCAGCATCGGCCTGCAACTCTTTTGTCTCCTGGTCCGTGTTTGAGATCCTCTTCATGAGCTCCATGCCTATAAGGTTAATATGCAAGAAATAAACCAGTCAGACATGGTAAATTTCATATACAAAAATGAAAGAGGATAACTTGCATCGTACCTTCAAAGAATTATGCACGACCTCATTGGCCCATGTAAGAGCACCGTGGCTGGCTAGCTTGGCTTTCTCAGAGGGACCTATCAAAGGCTTGAGCCACACTTCGGGCTCACCTGTTTTCTTGAAAAGATTCCCCTCAGCTGGAACCTCTATTACCACCTCCCGCATCTCTCTACTGGAAAACCCTACTTCCCTAACGGAAGGCATGGAAGAAGGCAGAGATGAAACAACAACAAGCACAGAGGGTTGAGGAGCTGGAGAAGCCACGGTCAAAGAAGCAGGCAGGGAGGGTTGAAGAGTCGAGAAAGTTACGGGCAAAGCAACAGCAGAAGACGAAATAGCCAAAGGAACAGATAAGACAGCTTCTCTCAAAGAAGCAGGAAAGACAGCAGCCAGAGGAACATCGTCAGGAGCAAGGTCAACACCTTCATGAAACAGGAAATCCACGGACTTACGAATAGGGGAATGTGAAACATCATCAAGGGTATAGGGCTCAATCACAGACATGGAAGGCAAGGTTAAGGGTGTAAGCTCATCATCTGAAACCACCCGCCTTCTCTGTGGCTTGTGCACTAAAGCACCTTCTTCTTCTTCTTCTACGGAATGAGACTCACCAATCTTCCTCTTCGAGGAAGATGAACCAACAATAATTTCTTGGGACTGAGCCAAATACATCTTCGGGATAGATGAAGCAGACACCCCACGAGTAGAGAACCCTATTAAAAGGGAAAAATTTAAACGACAAAGAAAGAAGAGACTCGAGTAAGGAAAGAAGCAAGAACAAGAGCTTCACTTACCGTGGGTCTTTACATGCCAACCATACCTCCCAGCGAGGTACTTCCAATATCTCTCTTCTAAAGAAGCAACGGACAATAATTTTTCTACCCAATAATGGATATCGGAGACATTCTCAACAGTATCTATGATTGCTGAGAAAAGAAGAAACAGATTCGGTGTTAATAAAACATCTCAAGTCAAAACGAGAAAAAGTAAATAAATGTGAGCTAAAGCTTACTCACATGTGCGATTCCACTTCTCAGGGAAGGGAAGATTTTCTTCACCCACTAAACCAACAGTGGGTACAGCAATATACCGGAGGTACCAACCCCTATCCTTATCATCTCCAGGGGTTACCAGCACTCTTTTGCTTCTAGCAGTCAGAGTAAGAACCCCTTCACGAAATAAGGTAGGAAAGTAGAGATGAATAAGATGGTTGAAAATAAAAGGAACCGAGGCTAAAGAAGCCAAACTCCTAAGACATGCAACAACTCGCCACACAAGCGGACCAACTTTTCCTAAGCAGATATTGAAAAAATGGCAGAATTCAATTATGACTAGGTCAATGGGGGTCTAAACCCTATAGTGAAAGGGTACGTATAAACAAAATAATATCCCGTCTTGTAAGACGTTATTCTTTGATTACTATTCGAAATATAGACAGGGAAATCAGGCCTCCAAAAGCACTCCCTACGAACAAGGGAAATATGACCCTCAGTTATAAGAGTTGGATACCTTTCGACACTCTCAAGGGAAGAAGACTGGTCTACAAGAACTTGACTATCTCTAGCAAAAACAAACTCATCAGGGACAATTTCATCAACTCGAGGTTCACGAAGGCGTTCACCTCTACCTCTAGACAAAGACCGAGAAACCCTAAACCTCGGAGAAACTAGAGATCTAGTGGAAGGAGAAGGAACTATCTGAGAAGAAGAGGAGCCNAGTTAAATTTTCAATATCTATTACTCCCTAAGGTTGGTTTGAAGAAAACATGTTTACAAAGGCAAGAAGAAATTTCTTTACAAAAGAGAAAGTTAGAAAAGTGTTTCATGGAAGAAAAGAAAAGAAGAAAGGTATTTATACTTGAGGACAACCATCAAACATGGGAAAAAAGAAAAATAATGATGAAAAGTCATAATTGAAGATGTCACTTCGGGACTGACGCAGCCGCAAAAGCCCTAAAAGGTGTCGAGTAAATGCAGAACCAATCCGAAAAGGACACGTGGTATAAGCATTATAGAAGTGACAAACGACGCCTATGATGCAGATAAGGATACAATGTTTCGAAGAAAAAGCGGCGGCAAAATATTCCCGCCATAAATGAATATCCACTTACCAAATATTAATCGATAAATATATGGTAAGTGGGGGGACTATCTGTATTGGTAAAAAAGAGTTTCACACGTAAGCCATCTTTTGACAACCCAGCCAGTTACGTGGACATAGGAGAACGTGATAGCTGGATGTGATTCTTTGAAGAGGTACGGAACAAAGAGGCACGATTCAATAAACCCTCGAGCTTATCAGCCACGGGAAACTCAACCTGATCAAAACAGGAAAGAGGCACGGTCAAAATGAATCTAGACAAAGCTACAAGCAGATTCAAGGGCCCAGAATTGATTACTCGAACGTTATGTAACAGTACCCCAATTACCGTTATCCTTTTTAACGCTCCATTAATGCCATAATTAGTCATTAATGAGCAACCATAGCAAGAGTTGTAATTTATATCAAGGAATCTTCTATATAAGGAAGGGGAATATAGCTTGTGAAGGCATCTGATTCTCGAATACAATTGACTTCGCTTTTTTTATCTTTCTGCAATATTATCTATTATTCATTTTTCTATATTTCCTTGATTATCAGTAACTCGTGTTCATCCTAGAAATAGCTTTAGTCAAAGGATCTAATTATTTGGTTAAACAGTCGTGCCTTATGGGTGTAGACCTGAGTTGGTGCAGCTGGTTGAGGCTAATGCCGGATATGAATTTAGAATCGGGTCTTTTGAGAAATAAGTAGAAGGTGAGAAAGTGAGGTATGAGGCTTATCGGTGGTGATGTGAGCTATATTGCAGTTGTGATCGTTCCGCCAGGCTTAGGTGGGTTTGGGTGACATGGGATCACCCACGGGTATGTGTTAGAAATGTACAATCAACGATTGGATGGGTTCAACGTGAATCTTGGCACGTTCGAGGACGAACGTTTGTTTAAGAGGGGGAGGATGTGATGACCCAAAAGGTCATCCCATATATTCCTAGCTAATTCTGTGTCCCGAGGTCGTGAGAAACCTCCTTTTATTTCACCTCGATTTGCATGCACAGCCCAGGCGTGTAGCCGGGAAGCCTTTATGTGAAAAACTAATAAAAATGATAATTTTGTATTCGAAATTTGAATAAAGTTGACTTCGATCAACGTTTTTAGTAAACAAATCCGGACCCGTGATTTGACGGTCCCGGAGGGTCCGTAGGAAAATATAGGACTTGGGCGTATGCCCGGAATCGAATTCCGAGGTCCCAAGTCCGAGAAATGAATTTTTAAAGAAAATTATTTTCTGAAAAATATAAAGGTTTTTGAAAATGAAATGTTATGTGAAGCCTGTGGTATCAGGCCCGTATCTTGGTTCCGGAGCCCAGTACAAGTTTGATATGATTGATATGTGTTATCTGTGAAGTTTGGTATGAAACGGACTTTGTTTGACGTGATCGGACCTTAAATGCAAAATTTGATGTTTAAAGAAGTTTTGAGAAATTTCATTGATTTTGAGGTTTAATTCGATATTATGATGTTATTTTGGTGATTTGATTACACGAATAAGTCTGTAGGATGTTGTAGAGGTTGTGTGCATATTTGTCTTTAAGCCCCGAGGGCTCAGGTGTGTTTCGGATAGGTGTCGGGGTGTTGAAACTTAGTAAAAATCTATTTTTTTTCTTTATTGTTGTTGCTGGTGTCCAGGGAATTACCCTATGCGGACGCACTCAAGGGAGTGCGAAAGCACAGGGTTATAGAGGTCTGGGGGGTCAGGGTGGCTTAAGCTTGTGCGAACGCACCAGATAGGATGCGAACGCGGAGGGTTATTTTGTATCTACTGTGCGAACGCGTAGGTAGAGTCGCGAACGCACAGCATTAGCGTGGGCCTAGGGGCTGGGTGTAAAATACCATGTGCGAACGCGTCCCCACAATCGCGAACGCACAGGTCTGCGTAGTAAAGCTCCACGAATGCGACCTGGGGCCCGCGAACGCTGAGAGTAGTTTCGCCCAGCTATTTTTAAATGCCCAAAACAAAACCATTACTGGATTTTTACCAAAATTCATAAACCCTCTTCTTCTCCAAACCCCATAGGTGATTTTTGAAGAGCTCTTCCACCATAGCCTCGTAGGTAAGTGATTCTAACAATGTTTTCTTCCATTTTTAATCAACATCTATTAGATACTAGGCCTAAAAACATAAAATCAAAGGTAGAAATTGGGATTGTGGGTAGAGTTAGGGCTTTTTGATTATTTGGGAATTTGACCTCGTTTTGTGGTCGGATTTCAAAACAAATTGTATATTCGAGTTCGTGGGTGAATGGGTAATCGGAATTTGTAAAATTTGTCGGGTTCCAAGGTGGGGGCCTGGGGGTCGACTTTTGGGTCTATTTTTATAATGTTGTAAAGATTGAGACTTTATTATTCGGAATAGTTCCTTATTCGTTTTATATGTATTTTGAAGTTGTTTTAGTTGATTTTGAGCCGTCCGGAGGCCTTCCCGCCCGAGAAGTCTATTTTTGAGTACCGAGTTGTCGTCTTTGAGGTAAGTATCTTGCCTAACCTTATGTGGGGGAACTACCCCTTAGGATTGAGTCTTCCTTGTTGATTGTGGTCTGAGTATTCGAGGTGACGAGTGTGTACTCGGTCTTATTTGCAATTAGATTGGCCTTTTAGGATTCGTAGGTTCTTATATTACCTGTGTATGATTTGTAATTGTCACATTTGAATCCTTGGTTGTTAATTTCATCCCTTCCTGTTTAAATTAGAACTACTTGTTTCTGGATTCCTCCGTTGGCTATTTGACTTTACTTTACTTAACTGCATATTCTATTTCTCTTATCATCATGCTATATTTTCTTCCTAGCTTGCCTAATTGACTATAATTAGTGTCATCTAGCCTTATAGTTGACTAGCCGTAGTTGGAACATCTATTCGTTGGAGTCAAGCATGCCCGTGAGTCTTACAGTGTGATTTATACGACTATTCCCTTAAGTTCTACTTAGGTCTAATTGTTAGACATTTATGTTATTGGTATTTCATTGATGTTGCTTATTACTGTGCCTTTGTTGAAGTTGAGTTTATTCCGTGTAGTTAACTGTTTAGGTGAGATTGGTTATAGCTATTTCCTTTGTCGGAATTGTGTGGTTTCTCTTATTATTCCATTGTTGATGATGTTGTTTGCCTTGTTGACTCCCTTGTCGGAATATTATGGTCTCTATTACCGTTTATGCTGCTAATGATATTATTTTTATTGTTGACTCCCTTGCCGGGATGGTATGATTTCTATTGTTGTTATACTGTTGATGATACTGTTTGCGTCGTTGACTCCCTTGTCGGGATGTTGTGATTTATGGTTCTTATTGTTGATTTCCCTTGTTAAATTGTTGTTTATGTTATGTTAGCACGAGGGGACATTCCGTGCCATTTTATGTTATGTTAGCACGAGGGGACATTTTGTGCCATGTTTATGTGATTTAGCACGAGGGGACATTCCGTGCCATGTTTATGTGATTTAGCACGAGGGGACATTCCGTGCCATCATGTTATGTTAGCGCGAGGGGACATTCCGTTCCATGTTATGTTATGTTAGCACGAGGGGACATTTCGTGCCATGTTTATGTGATTTAGCACGAGGGGACAATCTGTGCCATGTTTATGTGATTTAGCACGAGGATACATTTCGTGTCATGTCATGTTATGTTAGCACAAGGGGACATTCCGTGCAATATTATATTATTTTAGCACGAGGGAATATTTCGTGTCGTGTTTATGTTATTTAGCACGAGGGTACATTATGTGTCGTGTTTATGTTATTTTAGTACGAGGGGACATTCCGTGTCGTATTTATGCATTATTATTTCCGTTGTTCCTTTTTACTATTTACTGCATTTATTGACAAGATTTGATATTCCTCCTATACTGCATGGCAATTTCTGAGTTACGGACTGAGTTCCGATGGACAATATTGAGGAGATTTTGATCAAGGGATTTTATTGAAAAGTATTATTGAAAAAGCAATGGTTTTGAAATGATTATGTCACGACCCAAATCCATAAGGTCGTGATGGCGGCGGATATCATTGTCAGGCAAGCCAATCATTAATTAGTCGAAATAATTTTCGGTTTAAACATTGATAAAAAAAACATTTCCTTGCACTTTTTTACATATTAACTAAATAAAAATTCTGTTAAGTAAAATAATGCTTTAAAAAAATTACCCTTTAGCAAATATATCCCAACACATCCCAGAACCCGGTGTCACAAGTACATGAGCAATTTCTAAGAATTTATACAATCATCACAAGGCCTGTCTGAAATACAAATTGGACTAGAAAATAAAGATAAATAAAGTACGAGGGAGACTCTGTCAGCTGCGGATCGCCTCCGGGTGATGCAGCCCGCCTAAGTCTCCGAATCCTCCACATTGCTATGAAAGTACATGTGCAATAAAATGCACAGCATGTGTAGCATGAGTACAAAAACAACGTGTACTCAGTAAGTCACTCGCCTAACCTCACAGAGGTAGTGACGAGAGGTCGACTTAGACACTCACTAAGGGCCAGCAAATTAATTAACAGCATATGATGAACACGGTAGGCATGTAAAGGTAGTAAAGCAACAAAATATATAAGGCACCGAAATCCAAGTAAATACTGGGAATAAACAAACAGTTACCACTTCCTCATTTTCCCCCGAATATATTAAATAAACAATTTCCTCTTTGTTTTCCCCCAAATAACCATGTCACTTTTTAAAATCCATGAAAAATATTTAACAATTTAGCATGCGCATACGGGATAAGGACAACCGGCCTGAGCCGTCATAATAATCAACTTTGTGCACTGCCGATGATCGAATGGCCCGTACCAAAAGTGCACCTCTCAATAAAATACTCATGACTATGCACTACCGAGGATCAAATGGCCCGTACCAAAAGTGCATCTCTCAATATAATAATCATCTCTGTGCACTGCCAAGGATCGAACGGCCCGTCCCATAAGTGCACCTCTCAATATAATAATCATGTCTATGCACTGCCGAGGATCGAACGGCCCGTACCAAAATTGCATTTTAAAGCCGTGGCGTACGGCTCGCTCCCATGAGAGTGGGGGAAATAACACTCCTCTCGCGGAATGTAAATTGCGAAGCAGTCACATGCAGACATGCACAATCAACAATCCACCCCCAATACGTCGGGAACACAAATACTCAAGTAAATGACTGATTTCTCTTTTAAAACCACAGAGTAGTATTTAAATCCTCTTTCGAAATTCACTTGCCAAGTTTTTTTATAATGTTTAATAATACAACCTTATCCGGAAATACAATTGTCCGCGAAGGAAAATTAATTCTCTTTTTAGATGATTACGAAAATAAACTCTAATCTTCCTTAGTCATTTGATTACAATTTATATTAGCAGTCTAATATTATAGACAAGATCACAGGTACAATAGGTAAGGCATGCTAGTGGGTCCTAGGCTACCCGGACATGGCATAATAGTATCTACGCACGGACTCCTGTCACCTCGTGCGTACGTAGCCCTCGCAGATAGTAACACATACTTAATTAGTTCACCTAGGGGGACAATTCCCCCTCACAAAGTTAGAAAGGAGGCCTACCTCGCTCCGAAATTCCAATACCGGCTTCCAAGCCCTTCCGACGACTCCAACTGACGCACAATGCCGCAAAACTATCCAAATAACGCCAAACCAATGAAAATATACACTAATATTTGAAACAATCCACATTATAAAATTTTCCAACCCCGCTCGGTGAAATGATCAAAATGCCCTCGAGCCCACGTGCCCGGAATCCGAAATTCCTCGAAGACATATTCTGCCCATAGCCTTACTAACTCAAATATACAATTTACTCAAATATTCATGCTCAATTCGTGGCTAAAAATCTAAATTTCCATTTTCTAGGTTTCTTTAAGATTCTCCAAATTTTCAATCAATTTCCATGCCTAATCCATGCATATAATCTTGTATTTAACTTAGAAGCATGAAGGAGTTACTTACCTTGACATTGCATGAGGAAATCCTCTCTTTGAAGCCTTCCAGGATCGCCTAAGCCAAAGAAGAAATGAATAAATGGCCAACAATTCACGATTTAAAAACATTCTGCCCAGCCTCGATTCCGCACATGCGGTCCTACCTCCGCACATGCGCTCCCGCAGGTGCGACCAATCTCCCGCACCTACGGCTGCCTCAACTCCAGCACAAAATCGCACATGCGCCCTCTGCCCGCATCTGCGTCTTCGCAGGTGCGGAAATGCCATCGCACCTACGCTCCCAGCCAGACCATCCTTCGCACCTGCGGCAAAATCGTCGCAGGTGCGGTCACACCAGATGACAGCAACCTCAGCCTTCTTCAAACTCTCAAACTTGATCCGTTAACCCCCTGGAATCCACCTGAGGCCTCCGAGACCCCGTCCAATTATACCAACCTGTTCCAAAACATAATGCGGACTTGATCGAGGCCTCAAATCAAATCAAACAACATCGAAACCACGAATCGCACCCATATCCCAACTTTATGAACTTTGAAATTTCCAACTTCTGCATCTGATGCCGAAACCTATCAAATCACGTCCGATTGACCCCAAATTTTGCGCACAAGTCATATTTGACATTATGGACCTGCTCCAACTTCCGGAATTGCATTCCGACCTCCATATCAAAACTTTCACTTACGATCGGATTTCTCAAAAACCTTCAAATTTCTATCTTTAGCCGAATGACTTCAAAATGACCTCTGGACATCCGAATATACTTCTGATCGCGCCCCAACTCCAAAATCATCATGCAAATCTATTCCCAGACTCGGAGTCCCAAACGGATATCAACAACACTGAAATGCACTTCAAGCCCAAATCTATGAAATTCATCTAAAATGCTAACCTCCATAATATATGTCGAAACGCTCCCGGGTTATCCAAAACCCGATCCGGACATACGCCCAAGTCTGAAATCATCATACGAACCTGCAGGAACTCTCAAATCCTAATTTTGAGGTCGTTTACTCAAAATTCCAATCTTAGTCCATTTCTCCAACTTAAGGCTTCTGAAATGAGAATTTTCTTTCCAAAGCAACTCTAAACTTCCTGAAATTCAATTCCGACCACGCCCACGGGTCATAATACCTGAAACGAAGCTGCTCACAGCCTCAAATCGTTGAACGACGGGCTAGAGCTCAAAACGACCGATCGGGTCGTTACAGATTATATATGAATGACTTTTACAGCGAAGGTATATTTGAAAAGCACTAGTCTTTCCTAAAATGATAATTTGGAAGTCATTTATTGGGAAAGCTTAATTGGGAGATTTCGTATTTTGAAAGAAACTATGTTTTACGTAATTCTCTCTATTAAATATACTTATATCTGCTTTTGGAGAAAGTATGTTTTCAAAGGAAACTCTTCCATACTAAAACGATTTTATTTGCAAAAGTTTTTCATGCGAACCGCTGTTTAAAGATTTCTACCAGTTATGGATTTTAATGGCTAAGGCCCGATGTGAACAAACCGACGTGGAGTTGAGTTATGGGTGTTCTCTATTGTATTGTATTTCCTTTTGATTCGGCTTGTTTTGCTGTTCATCTTTCTGTGTATTTTTGTACTGTTTCGTGATTGATTTCTGTAATATCCTTCCGCTTTATATTGTCATTGTTGTGAATTATTCTGTGAAGTCTTAGATAGATGCAACATTCGGTCATTTCTATATTCATGATGCTTATTTTGTAGACCAGTGGTGTCTTGACTAGTCCTCGTCACTACTCCACCGAGGTTAGTCTTGATACTTACTGGGCACCGCTGTGGTGTGCTCATACTATATTTCTGTACTTTTTTGTGTGCAGATCCATGTATATATTGTATCAGCTGTGTGGATGACTGCCGAGGAGACTCAAGGTAACCTGTTGCTGCGTTCGCAGGCGTCGGAGTCACCTTCTTTGTATTTATTATTCATACAATGTTGTATCTATATCCAAATATTTGTACTTAGAAGTGGTAAAAGATTCGTAGAGCTTATGATTTGTACCACCGGTTTTGGAAAAGTTTGTTCATTCTGTTGAGATTCTATATTAAGATTGTTAGTTTTCCTTTTGTTATTGTTGTTATTCAGTAATTGCTAGGCTTACCTAGTCCCTAAGACTAGGTGCCATCACTATACCCAACGGAGGGAAATTGGGTCGTGAAAGTTGTATTAACAGTATTTTATTTATGCTTAATACATAATTTTTGTAGATCTTTCTGTAATCAATGTATTCATATTTAGTTGTATTTATCTGTATTTCAAGTATAATAAAAACTTTGATTAAATACACTAAATGTACATGAAACACTTACAGTATATACACGTTCTATGTATGTATTCTGATGTATTTCGGTATTTGTGTATTCAAATGTACATAGTTGTATTCTATATTCAAATGTATTTTGAATTAAATTATAATAATGTATTTAACCATTTACAATATATATATATATATATATATACACATGTCCTATTATACATACATACATACATATATATGCATCATTTTTTAAGGTACCAGGAAACTTAACAGTAATGTATTTAGTGATGTATGTCGTTGTATTATGTATTCAAATGTATTTTGAGTTATAATATAACAATGTATTTAACCACATTCAGTATATATACATCATTTTTTATACATATCATTAAACTTAATAGTAATGTATTTAGTCATCTACCTTTAAAAAATTCATCCAAGAACAATCAAATACATCTAGAAACCAATAAATAATAGAAAATCTTGGACAAATCCGAAAATAGTAATTGAATGAATTAAAATCAGAACATTAACTAATTCCTACGTGGAGTATTTTTACAAGTATGTTTATTATGTCCACCCTGCTCGCATATACTCTATGATAATACGAATGTTGACTCTTCTTCTGAAGCAATTCACGTAATGGCTTATCGTCCTTCTTCTTTGACCTTCCAGGATGTCTCTTCTATTTGAGTGGTAAGACAACTTCCTTTGATATATGTGCCGGTATATTCCATTCACTTCGATCAGGGAGAGGATACACGGGGACCTCGATGTCATTACAACAGACCTTGATGTGTAATAGTCCGAGCAATAATCATCCGGCATTAGAAACTTGCTTTACAAGAAAGTCCAAGCATGTAGGAATGGTAACTCGTCCACTTGGAACCTCCCACAACTATAATTTTTTTTTGGAGGCAAACGGTTGGTTGCCTTCCTTCGTCATTCACCATGTGCAAGTATTCAGTCGATGGTACAACCAACATTAAACGGAGAAACATAAATTTTGGACATTTGTACGAAACATGTATTTGTCCATGAATACATAGAGTACACATAGTATGCAGGAATACAGGATATAAGTATTAAAATAGACTGAATACAAACACTGAAATAAACAGAATATGAACAGTGAATACATTTAATTTTGAAATACAATGAATACAATAAAATACCTGAATACAAACAGAAATACAGTGAATTCAACCAATGACATATATACTGAATACAGCAGTAATAACATGTATTAGAAATAACTAAAATACCGTTAATACAAATACAATTGAATACACTGACTACAAAATAGTGAATACAGTGAATACAAACATTAAATATGATGAATGCAATAGTAAAAACAAATATTGAAACACATTAAATACAACGGAATACATGCAATAGGTTGATTACATAACTTATGCATAAATATATGCTTTCAATAATATTACAGGCTATATTCATATGTGTATTTAGGTATTACATTGTAACTTTCTTATACATTACACCATAATTTAAAATAACATATACATTATACCGATTGAATACATGCTTTCAATAAAGAGGGAATATTTGATTTACTATATGTTTTCAATATCCCCTCAATCGAATAATCGACATAGCAATTTTCATTGTTAACATTGTTAAGTTTGCCATATAGTAAATCGAATTACTAAATATTCTGTAAATACTTATATCAATGAATGTCGGGCAAAAAATATTCCTATCAATAACAGTCAAATCAAAACCTCGAACTATACCAGAAAAAAAAAATTGACGGAATCTCTGAAGCTCTACAAACTGTGTTATGTTATACAATACTCTGTTTTTTGTGTTTAGCGTCTGAAAAATTATTTTAATTAATTGGCTTGATTATGATGCGTGTTAGAATTGATTTTGTTGAGTTATGCTAGGACTGTATCACGTTAATTAATCCTCTTTCCGTTATTAGACAGCTGGACAGACCTATTTTTAAGGTGATTGTTGTTACTGTATTCATGAATACATGGCGTGAATACATCTGAATGCAGTCGCATACAGCTAGATTCCCCTATTTTTAGATGATTTTTGCTATTGTATTTATGAATATAATAGCACGAATACAAAGAATATATTACCATAACATCTTAATTGTAGTTATAGAAAGTAAGTATGTATAACTATAGGATTTTAATAGCCACTAAAGAATTGTGGTTTATAAAAATTCCTTTTTTAACTATCTCAAATAGCGCCCAAACCGTAAGAGTAAAAAAGCAATCAAAGAGTTTGGAATCTCCATATTAACCCTTCAATTAATTACTTGCAAATCATAGTTTTTCCAGTATATCATCTGTCTTAAACATAATTTAAATTAACATTCTTTTTCATATCCACCATTTTAAGCAAATAATTAGTGAAAAGCAGCATAACTGTAGTTAGAAATTGAGATTCAATGTATCTAAACAGAATTCTAAGTTTATTGAACTTGCCCATCCATTTAATACACGAGAAATTAAGGAAAAACTTATAAAGAAAAGATAGCAAATCTTGCAAAATTTACGTCTTCCAATCGCCACTTCCCTGACTAGTTTATCGTGTTTTTTCTTTAAACATTTCCTGAACGACTTTAGTTTTATTCAATTTCAAATTATTTGAACACATTGCACTGAATTTGGTATTATGTTCACGCCAAGCGTATTAATGCAACCGATTTAGTTACTTACACTATTCTTACTTCATCATAGTTAATTAATACATATTTGTACCTCAATTTTATCATTTAGCTATGATACATTATTATAATTTAGATTAAACATAGAGTGTGGATAAATTCTCTTCATTTTGGAATTAGGAAACCTTAATAAACAATGCCCGCGGCGCTTGCATAGAAAGACACCATTTTGAAGGGAAAAAATAGCCGAGAATTGAAAATATGTATGAATTAAAATATCAATTTTAATTTATTCTTGTAGCAAAACGATAACATATTTAATTAGAACCTAGCTACATGAAATATTTTTAAAAAAAACACTCGGAGTATAACATTATTTGACTCTTAAAAAAAGTAATATTTTTATAATTCAATAGGGCGAGAGATAATCTATATTATTATGATAAATAAATACTTTAAATTGTAGGACATTTTAACCGATTATCCGATTGATAAGCTATTTCTTTAATTGTTAAATCTTCAAAGGGAGTATGTCATGGAATTATCACTTTAATAGGACAATAAAGCTAAACAAAATGAACCAGTCAGCAAATTATGTCCAGATACATTTGGTCCTGCCCTTTAATCCAAAATACTGAAACCATGCAAAATACCAAAACCATGCAATTTGGTAGAACCAATGCTGTACTTACGCCTATCTCTATGTAAATAGTATTTACTATATATATATGTATGTATATATATATATATGCAGAAACATAGTTTCTTCATCTCCATATATTGTCAATAGCCTGTTCTATCTGGACATCAAGAAATCAAAAAAAAGAATATTTCTCGTCGTTTTAGAAGCGATTATTATTTTCTGTCAGTGCATAAAAGTTAAACTCATTCCGTCGACTGTGCATAAAAATGAGGTTTAAGAGGGTAACAGCGGAGTTTGATGACGTGGCAAAGGCGAGATTTTGCGAAAGCAGTGGTGGCGAGCAGTCGTTGGTGGAGAGCGTGACGGATTTGTACGGTCTTGTGAATTCGTTTATTGAAAGAGGAAATGGTTTTAGAGGAGGAAGAAATGAAGAAGAGATAATTAATGATGATAAAGAGAAAGAAGAAAATGGATTAAGCAATAATTATTTTGATGATTTAGAGATTAAGGAGAAATTAAGGAATTTGTTAGGTTATGAAGAAAGTGATTATGTGAAGAGAAATATTCATTCCGTCGTGGAAAATGCATGGCTTGAAATCGGCGATCGGAGTACGGCGGAGTTCAAACGGCGGTTGACAACTCGGTTGCGCGATAGAGAATTTGATGTTGGTAAGTTCATCCTCTCTTCTTTTTTTTTTAACTTCGCTTTGTCGCTTCAACAATCAATTACGTCTCAATCCCAAATCACTTGCGATCTTAAACCTTAATTCAAACTTGTGACTTCTTTTGTTCCATTTCTTTTTGGTGAAATTTTTTAGAAAAACTTAAAACTTTACATTTTCATCTTTCAAATCCCAATTTTGGATCCACACTATTGTCAATTGATGCTATGTAATATAAGTATATAAGTAGCTACATATTTGTTTATATATAATTAAATCACCACTTTATTTCTTCAAGGCATTTTCTTGGAAATTGTCTAATCAATTTCTTGAATTCAAACTTTACAGGTCTGTGCAAATCAAAATGGGAGAGAAATGGTCAGATTCCATCTGGAAATTACGAGTACATTGACCTTAACATGAAGGAAAATCGCTATATAATCGAAGTTTATCTTGCCAGAGAATTCGAAATAGCAAGACCAACACCCTACTATACTTCATTGCTCGAGATTTTCCCTTCAATATTTGTTGGAAAAGTGGAAGAATTGAAGCAAGTGGTGAAACTAATGAGTAGAGCTACAAAGAAATCAATGAAGAAAATGGATATTCATGTTCCACCTTGGAGACAACTTAATTATATGCAAGCTAAGTGGTTTGGTTCTTATTACAAAAGAACAATCAATGAGTTCTTGTTACATGATGATAACAAGAATCTTGATTTTTCTTACAAGTGTTTGGCGAGCATTAGGTTTTGTGTCCATCCCAACAATTGCAGAGAAAACTTTGCTTCTAACAATGGTATAAAAGTTGGAAACTTGGCTGCAGCTTTAAAAATGGATGAAGTTTGCTCTATCTAATAGCCATAGTTGAGTAGATAGTTAGGCCACTAGAGGTGGAGATCACATCACCCTTTGTAGCAATAGTAGAAATCAATATAACAACTAAATTCAAACATATTCCTTTGTGGCTGGCCACAGTGGCTAGGAAAGCTCCGGAGATTCTATGGGAAATTGAAAACGTTGAAGGCAAAGGGAGGTAAGGCTTTGAAGCCGTAACTTGTTGGTTTTTCCATCACCCAATCCACAACAAATTGAATGATAAAGAAGCTATTTTTCGTTTAGATGTGCTGGGCAGATGCTAAAGCCATAGCGTGGTAGCAACAATTGATCGAGGTGATTCCATCAATACAGAGGTCGACTGTCTCACACCATATAATGTCTGCTGATCTACTTAGGAAGTTAGTTGGCCTATAGAAAGAGTTGGACGCGGCTCATTTAAGTAGTTGGGGACAAAATTTGAGCTTTCAGCCTTCAGGTCAGCAGTCTGATGAGTCTACCAATTCCTCTACCACGCTCTTGGATGTTGTAAATCCTTTTTTTCTTTTACGAAAATATAAAGAAAAGTAGCAATTTCACTCTGCAATGCCACTTGGTGCTTGAGCAATTCATAGTTGGAGCGGACACCCGTATTTGTTATTTCCTGTCTCGAAATATATATAGTTGTAATTTTTTCAAGTTGAGCACTCCCCAAAGTCTCATACAATTAGCAAATACTAGACCATTCTGTCTGCTGCAATTAGCAAATAGCAAGTCTAGTTTAATGGATTTATGAAAAGATTTTCTCCAAATTTGGGGAATGAGTGGTCCTTTCCTTTTGGTTATTATACACACTTGTTTAGTACCATAGGTTCAAGGTTGTAGTTATGTACTTATGCAACCCAGAATCAAAGAAATTTGATTTGTTCTCTTATAGCTTTGAAGAACTTCATTTTCTTGCAAGCGCTATCGCCAAACCATCACATTTTGCAAGAGTAAATAATCGGGCTTTTTAAGCTTTTCGCCCGCAACAAAAACTATTTACATTCGTTTTGTATATAACATATATATATACAAAAAAAATATATACATTTTTCGGTTATTATTTTAACTACAAGCATGTATGTGTCAACCCCTATTTCTCTCAGTGGAAGACAGCTGAAAGGATAGTTGGCAAGCCAGCTAAAAGATTCAATGAATTTGTTTGGACTTCTTCTTCCACTATATACTAATCAGCAATTAGCAGTAATATCTGTGGAACTCTACTCTACAAAAATCCACTTAAATCCAGATGCAACTCCCAAATTAATGATTTCCAGAGTACAAACAGCAGCTCGTTAAAGAGTAACAAAGCAGTACTTGGAGTGAATCCATAAGGTCACTTAAAATACCATCCACCCTTATACTATCGTTTCAATATTCACAAATCACAACTAAGAGCCATGGAATGGACATAAGCTTTCACTATTTGCCTCATCATCATCTTCTGAGGTCCCAGGAAGAGAACAGTATATCAACTAATGTTGTAAGACAATGATCCTAAAACCAGCTTTTAACTAAAGCCAAAACCTATCCTCAACATAACTTCTGTATCCAACATATATTCAAATCCATGAGAGCCAAAAGATAGCCTTGGCAGAACATGAGAAATTGAGAACATGAGAATGTGTTTAGCGCTATCACATAAGATTGACTGACTACCTTCTCAATAACCACCACCCAATGCAGAATTTTTTGTTTAAGCAACTAAGCAAACTGCTAGGAATCAAAGCAGTGATCCTGGGAGGTGCAGAGCTGATCGGTCATAAAAAAGAGCCTACAGAAAATACTAGATCCTAGGCCACCTTTTATTCCCCTTCTAAGTAAAGGGCAACCCGATGCACTTAGCTCCCCGATATGCGCGGGGTCCGGGGAAGGGCCGGACAACAAAAGTCTACTGTACGCAGTTTTATCCTGCATTTTTGCAATAAGCTGTTTCCACGGCTCGAATACATGACCTCCTAGTCACATGGCAACTTTATCAGTTATGCCAAGACTCCCCGTCTTTTATTCCCTTTCTCAGTGGGTATGCAAAATGTAAGAAGATCGGTAAGCAAATATGTCATTAGATTTACAACAACCAGCCACTTAACTTCTCAGGTCAAACATATTCGTATAGCTACCGCCACCATGGCAGTCAAGATGAAGGGTACCCAATTCAACCCTCTTCTTGGTACATGAAGGTGTAGCTTCAATATGGAGGAAAATTCCAACCCCAGCAAAAAAGTTTACCATTGAGCTCAGACATTAACAAGTCACTATAAGTAGGATAATCAAGATCAACACAAAAACTCCGATAATGCATATATTCTAATTAAACATGTTTATAATCAGCAAATTCTCAATATGACCTCTAAATGCAGGTTCAAACCGAACAAAACAGAAAAATAGAGCGTAACAAAACCAATTTATCCAAAAAAGTATTGTAGATGTTATTCCTCTAAAAGACAAGCTCATGTGGTTTCATGCCTGCCTTGAGTGAGAACCTCGCGGACAAATAAGCCTTCAATTCAGGAACTCCTTCAATGGCCTTGATCAATGCAGTGTCCACAGCTTTCTGCTCATCTTTCTTTTCTTGTGGAAGCACATTCTTCTCCTGCACTCAACAATCAAATACACAAATCACAAATCAAACAACTCTCAAATGTTCTTCTCCAACATACTTTACAAGTGTGTGTACATATAATGCCCGCATATACACACACTTAGAAATCTTTTGACAGTATATATAACTAAGCTGTGGGTGCATCACTTTGTGCAAATATATATTCAGAGTATAAAAAACATATACACTATCACTTAAAAGGTAATTGCAAGTAACTCTATTTAATAGTATGTAGTATCAATTGATAACCTCGAATAAATGGTAAGTAACATGATATAACATGTTAAATTACACTAACAATGTAAATAATCCATCACAATGTCCATGTATATAACTTAAAAGCATATAATTATACCAAGTCTCTATCCACCTTCAATTACATCTACAATACATTTATCTATACACATGCGCACACATATACACAAGGGCGCGCACACACACAAAATTTAAATATTTTTATAAATATATATCTATACCAAGTCACATTTATTTATGATCCTGAATTTGCATATACACTAAGGAAAAAAATCGAAGCAGAAAAAGAACAAAGAAGACAAACCTCTTTCTTGTCTTCAAAAAACTCCCCTTCTCCCTTCTTCTGCTTCTTCTCAACCTGCTTAGCGAAATACTTATCATCAATTTTCTCCACATTCACACCCGAAACATCAACCTTAGTTGAGGTACCAATAACATAAGCTTGATTCACACGTCTAAGAGGAACGCCATTAAGCTTAAAAGGTCCAGTAACAAGAAGTAGCCCAGAACCAAGTTGTTTCAAAAACACAACTCTTTTCCCCTTAAACCTACCAGCTAGGATAATCAACACAGTCCCAGGTGTAATGCTTGCTCTGAGTTTTGTAGGTTTTGGCTTGTGTTTGTTCACAAGGGGTTTTGCTACATCATCGGCGGGGTAAAACTTTGGGGGTTTTATTGCCGGAGCGGCGGCGGTAGGTTTTTTGTTGTGGGATGGAAATGTGCCGCCGTTTTTCTTCTTGATTGCCCAGAGACCTTTCTTGTGGTACATTTTAGAACGTGAGAATTTTCCCAGGCCAGGAATTAGTTCTGGGTTACGGAGAGTTTTCTTGGGCGCCATTGGAGAAGAGAAGCTGCTCTGGTGAGAGAGTAAACCCTAGTTTTTGAGAGAAATGGCTGAGATCTCAGCGTTTGGTTTATGTAAAAGGTTACTGAAGATGAGAGCCCACGTGTATATGGGCTGGGCTAGGTGATTTTTCATCTTTGGGCTTGCCCGCTTGCCATGGATTTCGACAAATTGTAGAAAAACTGGAGAAAATAGCCACTTTTTAGACGGTTAATTTACACATTTATCCCTCATTTCAAAACTAGTCAAACTCTAACCAGCTTTTCACTTTGTGGAGTTTCACATATAAAATTACAATTTTAGTATATTATGTTGGAGGACAATATGAGGTAAGCTAGAATGAGATGGTACGAGCATGTGAAGAGGAGGTGCATAGATGCTCTATTGAGGAGGTGTGAGAGGTTAGTTATGCGGCTGAGAAGAGGTAGAGGTAGATACAAAAAGTATTGGAGAGAGGTGATTAGGCATGACACGGTGTTGCTTCAGCTTACTGAAGACATGACTCTTGATAGGAATGTGTGAAGGTTAGAAATTAAGGTAATGGTTAAGCGGGCGTTGTGAGCACCTAACTTTTAATCATATTTAACTCTTTTCATCACTTTTTAGCATTTAAATATTTTTTAAGTTTAATTTTGATATTTTAGCTTGTATTTTACCTTTTTAAAGGTTTTATTTGATAAAATTGAAAATCATAAAAAAGAAAGAAGATTTAATTTGGACGAATTCTCCTAAGTCTGCCTTTGTTCAAATGTCCAACTCATGACCCAAATTGGGCAAAACCTGAACCCAATAGTCAAAGCACATTTTTCTCCTAGCCCAATCCCTTAACCCTAAGCCCCTTCTCCTAATTATAAAGAAACACACACGCACAATAAAAAGAGAAAAAACGGACTGCCCTAGAACTAACAGCAGTCACCCATTAAGAGATCATCCTTCTTTGGACCAAAAGAGGCAACGACAACCGCACTTTCCCATTGTAGAGGGAGACCCTCACTTTCCATCTCCCATATGTTGTCCTCGTGAAAATACGGCCACCGCCAAAATTGACCACTGGCAAACTGTCACGATCCAAATTGATGGGTCGCGACGAAAATGGTATCAGAGCAGTTATGTCCTATGGAGTCGTAGTAAAAGAAAATAATAACAAATGAAAACTCACAATTTTTTGTGATGTGTTTCAAAAAAATTGTTTACTAGTTGGGAATCTTTTTGCTTGTCATGCCTTCAACAACTAATTCCTTTTAAAAAATAGGTAATTTAGATAAAAGTTTTGAGTACTTTTAACTCCTTTTATGTTTAGGAGTTTTCTTTTATTTGTTATAAGTTATTAAAACTTTGAGTGCTTTGACCTTTTTTTAGGTTTAGAAATCTTTTTTTTTTTTTAAAGAAACCGATCAATTCCTTGTAAGAAAAATATTACTAATTCCTTATAATTATGTTAGGTACTTATTAATTATTTTGGTAAACTTTTTGAGCACTTCCACCTTGGCTTAGGTTTAGGAATTTTTTATTTTTTATGGTCAAAATCTCAAGCACCTTTACCTCAAATAAAGGAGTATGTGTTTATGCATGGAACCTAATATTTAGGACTTAAACTTTATTAAAATTTTAATTTATATAAATTCTTTATTAATTATATTATATAGGCATAATACCTTAACACCCCCCTAAACTGGAGGCGGATTGTTAGTTACAGCCTTAAACTATTCGTGGTCTTAATTATCCCTTCAACTTGGTCTTTTGAGAGCCATTATCCCCCTGGACGCTGATGTGGCAAAGAGTGTGGGTGCACTCTCCTGCTGTTGACGACCAATTTTGGCCCTCCTTTTTTTCTAATCAAGTTCTCTATACTTCCTAATTCTTAATAATTTACTAAATATATTTTACATACTTTTTTTTAATCCAAAATATCTGTTATATTTCTATCCTCTAGATCTTTTAAAAATAAAATATAGTTATTAGCCTTGATATAATTTAGCATATTTATTTATTGTAATTATATCGTTATTATTATTTTAGTTACTTAATCACCATCATATTATTATTAATGCTAATGCAACAGAATAATTAATACAAGCATTATTTTCCAATTATAATTTATTTCTCTATTTCTTATTCTATATATAAATGTATACATACTAAATATTAATTTTTACAATAATATATTTTATTATAAATTATTAGAATTATGGAAGCATAGTAAAATTTAAAGTGAAAGGGACTTTTATATGTAAATTAGATCATCTTGGTGAAGTTCAATGCTATTTAAAAGGGAGCTTTATATATCTGTCCAATTTATTTTTAAAAAAAACATAATACGTATTTCTAGCAGCAAACTTCGTATATCAATAATAGCCATACAATATTTCCTTATATAGCAGATCCCAACCAAAACTGAAACCCTTATCATATGCCTAAAATCATGTTGCGCATTAACTTAAAGATTTGTTCCTTGTTTATCTCCTAAGCATCTATTCTTTAATCCCCAACCCAACAGATTCCTTAGTTTATATTTTTGGGGTTATGTTTATTTTCCATGTTTGAATATTTAAATCTTTAATGATAGTATATATTAAGTTTTATATTGTAGATATTTTATAAATATATTAAATATATATATATATATATATATTGGATATATGCACAAGTTTTTTATTAGAAAAAAAAATTATGGTATATTATAGTATAAATATTTTATATGTTACACATACCATGAATATACTAATTAACATAATTTAAAATTATTGGAATTGAACATATATATCCTACACTTAATTTGCAAGTATGATACATGTAATAATCTGGAATAATTTTGTCACTTTTTTTGTGTGTTTTACAGTGAAAATTGCTTGAGTATATATTTTATAGGTCTTGATTATAACATGTGTATACATTTTATACATATTTAAATAGCAATAAATATAATTTAAACACGTAGGAGTATTATATAAGGTAAAAAATACCGGATCCTAGGTTATAAAAAATTCATTGTATATATTTAGTGAATATATGCTCAAATTATAAATATACATCAAATATACAACTTGATACACTGTAAAAATAAGGTCCAAAAAGTCCAAATCGGAGGCCCATGCCTACCAGCCCATCTACTCTATTCTATCTCCATGTAAGCGCCACATAAGGTCCATGCCAGCGACACCTAGGCTCCCAACAACCAAAAACACACGCCTAACACATGTCCTCCTCATCCCTTCACACTTTGACCCCACATCCTGCCACATGGATTCATGAGATCAAGTCCATTTTAAATCAATGGCCAAGATCACTTCTTCAATCTTATAGAGAATTCCAAATCAATGTTTGTTCTATTTATTTTATTATGGATTATTTACTTATATCAGGATTAATCACAACCATTAGATGCATCTAATTCAACGAATGGATTTCTTTCTAAAATTAAAATCAAATTTGACTAAGGTTCCATCTCTTTCCCTCTTTCAAAGAAAAACATCGTCTGTTCTGCCATGGCAGAAGAGTTTTGGATCCTTCTATTTTCTTAGCAAAATTTTACTCCCACATCTTATAATCAGAAATTTGTGTAGTTATTCTAAGAAAATTTTCTGCAAACTCAAAGCAATTTGGCTGAAGAGTTCAAAATTCATTTGCCATTTACAATGAAGTTGACAAAGGTAAAAAAGGGTTCTCTTTTTTGTTTCCTCCAAGATTTCACAATTTTGGCAACTGAATCTTTGCTCCCTCTACCTATATCTTCTTTGGTTTCTTGCTACACGCGATTGGAAATGGTTTTTTAGCAGTTTGAAATCCTAATCCTTCAATAATTCCGGCCAAATTAACCCTAGAAAAACCCTAGTAATTCTTCTATAAATATCGAGGTTTGGTAATAATCTGGGATAACTTTTGGACCCGCTTTTACACCCTTTTCCGAGCCTCCTTCTCTGATTTCTTACTCATTGGAACTACACTTTAAAGGCTCGTTTTGGTCAGCCTCTACTGATTTTGTTTAACCGTAGTTGAAGAGGCGGCGTGCTAGTTTCGAAATTTGACGATCGTTCGAGCTTGCGGAATAGAGGCCGGAGATAGTAGACCTTGACGCGACCCAAGTTCCTGCACCACAAAAGGTCAGTGTTTTTTATCTTTCCTTTTTTTTATGTTTTAAGACAAATCCATATGGGGCATGTATTACCAGTAAACTTTTGATTCCTTTTGATGTTTTCCCGTTCAAGTTTAGATATCATGAAACATATGAATTTGATATGTTGTCTGTTATTTGTATTTATATCATTATCTTGGTTAGAAATCATTGAGTTAGGATTTTATACTTGTATGCAAATCCTGGATCTTAGAGTTTGTTAACATATTAGAAGTTTGTTCTAAGACTTTACTGTCTATTTGTTCATAGAAATAGGACCTAGTTGGCTACTATTCTCTGTTCATCTAAATAAACGAAAGTAGGAGTAAATAGTACCGAGTTTATCATCTCTATATTGTTAATAAATACTCATTAACATTCTAATAAAGTAAACTAATTAGATGCTAGTGAATGTTTTCTCTGTAGCTTAATACTAACTTTTTTAAATATATTTTAGAGAACATTACCTTTACTGTAAAGGGTACATGACTTAATAGAAAGCATACTTTAGAAGTTGATTACGTGTACTTAAATAAGAAGAATGCAAATCTACAATCTCCCACAAGCTACCATAAAAGACATAGATCATATCCAAATAAATTTCCTATGGGGATCTACCTCCGAAAAAAGAAAATGCCACCTTATTGGCTGGGACACAGTCACCAGAAGAAAGCAGGATGGAGGACTGGTACTATACAAATCAAAATGGAAAAACCAGGCCTTTAGTGCCAACCTAGCTTGGAGGTTCAAAAAGATAACAACTCCCTCTGGAGCAGGGTATTGCACTGCAGATATAACACCATGAATCACCAACACATCTAGAACCTGCAAGAGAGCAATGGCTCCCATATATGGAAAAATATTGTCAAAGGAGCAAACATATGCAAGCGGGGGATCCATTGAAAAATTGGGAATGACCAACTAATCAAAACATGGGAAGATAACTGGTTGGGCAACAAAGAGACATTAAGATCTCAAATTCAAGGCCCCCTCAATAGCCATGAACAAGGCCAGGCCCTAAACGAGATAATTGAAAACAACACCTATAATCTTAGCAATATATCTTTCCAATTACCAGAAGAAGTTAAGAACAAAATAATAAGTACATATATCAAACAATACCAACCAACAAAAGACCAATACAAATGGAGTAACAGCACCAGCGGGGATCTCACTATTAAATCAACATATGAACTATTCACCAAAAGGGAGGGTGAGGGAGACAATAGGGACTTCAAATGGATATGGAAAATCAACACCCTCAACAAAATAAAATACTTCCTATGGACTGCAGTACATAACAAGCTCCCCACATCAAAAATGCTATTCCGCAGGAATGTATATGGCACCCCAAAATGCAGTGTCTGCAACTCTAACGAAGAAAGCACAATTCACATGCTTTTCTGGTGCATTCACTCAAAAAAACTATGGAATGAAGTTGGCTTCAGGCAGACCCCAGCAGATTCCACAGACCACACATTTTATACAATTGGTTAAAAAATCAAAGCAACTCGAACAATCGCTTCAACGAATACCGCAACTGGCCTGATATCCTTCCCTTCATACTTTTGTCACGACCCAAAATCCATTAAGGTCGTGATGGCACCGGAACCCACTGTCAGGAAAGCCAACACTTAATAAATAAATTAAATCTTTATTTTAAAATTCTCAAAGTCATTCCTTTTTCATTTTCTTAAACGAGAATTAGAGAACTTCCACTGTGTAAACAATAATATCTTAACAAATTTGAATAGTGAATAAATCCCATGATTTCCCAAAACTCGGTGTCACGAGTGCATGAGCAAATTTTCTAAAAAGTATACATTGTACTACAATACTTGTCCGGAATACAAACTGGACAAGAAATTTAAAATAAATACAATACATCTGAGGAAGACTCTGCCGGTTGCGGGTCGTCTCCGGATGGTGCAGCTCGTCTAAGTCTCCAAGTCAGCCACATCACTGCGTCAAACATGGCCACAAGCTATGAATGTACATGTGCAATAAAATGCACAACAAGTGTAGCATGAGTACGAAAATAACGTGTACTCATTAAGTATCCCGCCTAACCTCGAAGAGGTAGTGACAAGAGGTTGAATTTGACACTTGCTAGAGGTCAATTTAATATAATCAAGGGTGACTCTAAGCATGGATATCAAAGGCAAGTTAAAAAGTAGCGACAATAAAGAGCAACTTCTTTCACATTTAACATTTTAAAATCCTCATCATTTCAGTTGACAATATAAAATTTCCAGGGCAGTAATCAGGTAAAAATCACAGCAAATACGCAGTAATATCATGCGCAAGCAATGCCGAGGGTCGAACGGCCCGAACCAACATAAATGTAAATTGTGCACTGCTAAAGGATCGAACGACTCGAACCATAGATGCATCTATTAACCGCCGTGGAGTACGGCCCGCTCCCATGATAGTAGTGGAAGAAATCACCCTGCTCGCGGAATATAAATTGCGAAGCGGTCACACACAGTCATGCACATTCCAACAATCCACCCCGACTACATCGGGAAAATCAAGTACTCAAGTAAATGACAATTTCTCTTTTAATGGTCATGAAAATAGTATTTAAATCTTTTCCAGAATTTCATCAATAAGATTACAAGTACGGCAAATAGAACATGCTTTTGGGTCCTAGACTACCCGGACATAAACATAATAGTAGCAACGCACGGACTCTCGTCACTTCGTGTGTACGTAGCCCCACAAATAATAGCACATATTAAATTAGTTCACCTATGAGGACAATTCCCCCTCACAAGGTTAGAAATGAGACTTACCTCGCTCCTAAGATTCATAACTGGCTTCCAAGCCCGTCCGATGACTCAAATTGATGCACAACGCCCCAAAACTAGCCAATAATTACGCAAATACATTAATATATGCTCAAATATCCATTAGAATCCAATTTATAACAATTCTTAACCCCGATCGAAAAGTCGATAAAAATTACCCTCGGGCCTGCGTGCCCGGATTTCAAAATTTTTTGAAGATAAACATTACCCATAACCTCACGGACTCAAATATATAATTTATTCCAAATCCCATATCCTATTTCATGGTCATAATCTAAAAATACTAATTTCTAGGTTTTTTACCAAAATCCCAAGTTTTCACTAATTTTCCATGAATTCCCATGTTAATATATATATATATAATCCAAGTATTTAACTTGAAATAGGTGGGAATCACTTACCTTGACATAGATGATGAAGATGGAGCTCCAAAATCTCCCCTAAGTCGTCTCCCATGGAGGAAATGAGCCTAACCCATTTTTTGCAAACTTAAACACTGCCAGGCAAGTCTTCTTCGCGTTCACGGGCCTACCCTCGCGTTCGCGAAGAACAAACAAATCTCGAAAGGCAATTCCAAACTCTTCTCAGACAGCCTCTAATAGAATGGTAATAATGTTTTGTAAAAACTCCAAATGACAAATGGTTTAATATTTTGAAAACTACGCTCCAAGATCTACAACTTTCGTGTTTTGGTATTCTCCCAATTCTTTATAGATTTCGAGATATAAGCTTCTAAAGTCATCCCTATGCAACACAAATCTTTTCTTCATCTTCCCGGACACCCTGTAGTGTACCAGACATAACTCTTTGTACATAAATCCACATGCTAAATGGTTTACATTTCTATAAACTATACACAAAGGGATACAACTTTTTATTTACATCATCTCAAAATTCCTAATAGATTGTGAGATATGAGCCTCCGAAGTCAGACCTGCGCAACAGAGATTTTCTTCTTCGCGAACGCGAGGCAACCTTCGTGAACGCGAAGAACAAAGTTCCTAAAGCCAAATCCTTCTTCGTGAACGCGAGGGGATCCCCGGGACTGCAAAGAACAACACCAGACACCAGCATCAGCCATTTCAAAACAACCCGAAATGATCCGAAACCACCCGGAAACACACCCGAGGCCCCCAGGACCCCGTCCAATCACACGACCCAGTCCCATAACATCCCACGGACCTACTCGAGGCCTCAAATCACATCAAACAACGCCGAAACCATGAATCACACTCCAATTCAAGCTTAATGAACTTTAAAATTTCCAACGTCTACATTCGATGCCGAAACCTATCAAATCACACCCGATTGACCTCAAATTTTGCACACAAGTCATATTCGACATTACAGACCTACTCCAACTTCCGGAATCGGAATCTGACCCCGATATCAAAATTTCCACTTCCGGTCGGATTTCTCAAAAACCTTCAAATTTCTATCTTTAGCCAAATGACTTCAAAGTAACCAACGGACTTCCGAATTCACTTGCAATCACGCTTCCAAATCCAGAATCACCATACGGAGCTATTCCCAGACTCAGAATCCCAAACGGACATCAATATCACTGAAATACACTTCAACCCAGACTTATGAAATTTCTTCTAAAATACTGTCTTCTACAATATGCGCCGAAACGCTCTCGGGTCATCCAAAACTCGATCAGAACATACGCCCAAGTCCGAAATCATCATACGAACCTACTGGAACCTTCAAATCCTGATTCTGAGATCGTTTACTCAAAAATCCAATCTTAGTCGATTCTTCCAACTTAAGGCTTCTGAAATGAGAATTTTCTTTCCAAATTGACTCTAAACTTCCCGAAATTCAATTCCGACCATACCTACAAGTCATAACACCTAAAATGAAGCTGATCATGGCCTCGAACCGCTGAACGATGCGCTAGGGTTCAAAACGACTGGTTGGGTCATTACATTCTCTCCCTCTTAAACATACGTTCGTCCTAAAACGTGCTAAGAACTGCTCTGGAGTTATCTAAAATCACTGTTTAACACCTCCAGCACCTGCCTGTGCTACCACAACCCAGTTTAGTACATTAGCTCGGTCAAATCTGAAGATATCCTCTTTCATTTAGGCAATGGGCCTTAGAACCAGGTCTCCATCATCCGAAATCCTCTGCCAGGCCTGTTTCCAATATATGAACACCGTATCAACTACCACACAATGTACTAGAACATGAATGCATACCTTTGCTGAATTAGCACCATGCATCGCAGAATTCATTATCTAACCACGATGACATTCCCTGAACCTTAATAGCCAAAATTTCACGAATCTGATGCTCCCAATGCACCTCATGACATACATATAGGTCCTGCTATAACGCTTACGATACCACCACAATGGAGGAGAGGTGTAGAAATTTACAACCAACTGCAGAGTTAACCAATCATCGAATCTCTCCTCTCGACTAGAATCATCACCTCATTATGAACTGAATAATAATATTTGTCCTTTAATACACTTCACAAAATCTCATCGCACTGATCCATGGTCCAATAATCTCGTCTCACCCAGTATGAACTTCTCAGACAACAAATCACCCCAAACATGACCAACAATCTCACATGATACCACAACGCGCCAATAGGCCATAACTCGAACATGATACATAAAGAAATGACTGAGGAAAAGACTACTCAACATCACACTGTTGCGGCGCGTAACCCGATCCAAATAACATGCCCGTGGCGGCGTGCCACCCGATCCACACATAAAATCCACATAAGGAGATACTACCAAGCTAAATCGGTCATTACCACGTTGTCACGACCCAAAATCCATTAAGGTCGTGATGGCTCCGGACCCCACTGTCAGGCAAGCCAACACTTAATAAATAAATTAAATCTTTATTTTAAAATTCTCGAAGTCATTCCTTTTTCATTTTCTTAAATGATAATTAGTGAAATTCCACTGTGTAAACAATAATATCTTAACAAATTTGAATAGTGAATAAATCCCATGATTTCCCAAAACCCGGTGTCACGAGTGCATGAGAAAATTTTCTTGGAATTATACATTGTACTACAATACTTGTCCGAAATACAAACTGGACAAGAAATTTAAAATAAATACAATACATCTGAGGAAGACTTTGCCGGCTGCGGGTCGTCTCCGGATGGTGCAGCTCGTCTAAGTCTCCAAGTCAGCCACATCACTGCGTCAAATAGGGCCACTAGCTATGAATGTACCTGTGCAATAAAAATGCACAGCAAGTGTAGCATGAGTACGAAAACAACGTTTACTCAGTAAGTATCCCGCCTAACCTCAAAGAGGTAGTGACGAGAGGTCAAATTTGGCACTTGCTAGAGGTCAATTTAATATAATCAAGGGTGACTCTAAGCATGGATATCATAGGCAAGTTAACAAGTAGCGACAATATATAGAAACTTCTTTCATGTTTAACATTTTAAAATCCTCATCATTTCAGTTGACAATATAAAATTTCCAGGACAGTAATCAGGTAAAAATCACAGCAAATACGCAGTAATATCATGCGCAAGCAATGCCAAGGGTCGAACGGCCCGAACCAACATAAATATAAACTGTGCATTGCTGGAGGATTGAACGGCTCGAACCATAAATACATCTATTAACCCGACGTGGCGTACGGCCCGCTCCCATGAGAGTAGTGGAAGAAATCACTGTAATGACTCGGTCGGTCGTTTTAAGAATTTACTCCTCGATCACCTATTTATCATTTCTCCCATGTCTATTTACGTTATTAGAACCTATCGGTGCGTTGAGTGAGGGAATTCAGGGTATTTTTGGACGCATAGTCCACAGATGTGGATCTTAGCTTTAGAAATATGGCCATAGCTAGAGCTGTGTAAAGATAGATCTGGAATGGGATTCCGTCGACTCCGATAGCTCCGTGGGGTGATTTCGGGGTTAGCAGCATACTCGGAATGTGTTTTCGAGGTCGGTTGTGGATTTAGGCTTGAATTGGCGAAAGTTAGAAATTCGACAAATTCGGCCGATAGGTGAGATTTTGATATCGAACTCGGAATGGATTTCCGGAAGTGACAGCAGGTCCACAATGTCTTTTGTGACCTGTGTGCAAAATTTGAGGTCATTCGGATGAGTTTAGACGTGTTTCGGCGTCGGATGTGAATTCTAGAATTTTCCTAAGTTCCTAGACTTGAATCTATGCATAATTGATGTTTTTGACATTATGAGATGTGGTTTTAAGGCTCTACCTAGTTTGAATAAGGTATTAGGGTCGGTTGGTGGTTTTGGTTGAGGTCCCGGGGGCCTCGGGGTTGTTTCGGATGCTTAACAGGAGAATTTGGAACTTATCAAATTGCTGAACCAAGCTTTCTTATGGTGTTTCGCACCTGCGAAGGTTTTCCCGCAGGTGCGGACACGCAGGCGCGATAGGGCTGGTCACAGGTGCGATGGTGAGGGGGTTGACCAGTGGTCGTAGGTGCGAGCTGGGTTCCGCAGGCGCGACCAAACGACCCCAGGTGCGGCCCCAGTGGATTTAAGTGAATTCCACACCTGCGATGCTTTTTCCGCAGGTGCTGTACCACAGGTGCGGTGATCGGGACCGCAGGTGCGAGATCCCTGTGTGTTTATTCCAAATCCGAGGGTTCGAATTTCATAAATCTAAAATCGTTTGAGAGCTCGGGAATTGGCGATTTTCAGTGGGCTTTGAAGAGAAGGATCGTAGGTAACGTTTTCTAATCCTAATTCATTGTTAGACCATTAATACCCGTTGTTTTCTTTAGTTTAATTAACAAAATGGGGGAAAAACCATGGGAAATTGATGAAATTTTCCCCAACCGAAATTCTGAGAATTTAAGGGGTTTTTGACATCGGATTTCGATGATTCTTGTCGAGTGAGTTCGTGAGTGAATGGGTGTCCGGAAAATATAACTTTTACCCGATTCCGAGACGTGGACCCGAGGGGCATTTTGGTCAAAATTCCTAATTTCAGCTTCGAATTAATTAGTTATTTTGATTTCTTGAAATGATATTCCAATTATGAAATCGAATTGAATAGATTTGGGCCATCCGGAGTTGGATACTCATGGCAAGAGCGTGATTATTGGCTGATTAGCACTCTCGAGGTAAGTGGCTTGCCTAACTCTGTGTTGGGGAAATTCCCTTAGGCATTTATAACTGATTCTTGACATAAAAACCCCGTGTACGTGAGGTGACGAGTACGTGCACGGGATATTATCACTAATTCCATTGTTTCCTTTTATGACATACTTCATCTTCATTTCCTATTAATTTTGTCATTGGTTTAACTGAGTAGCGATTTAAGATTTTATCACGTCCAACGATTTTTACCTGATTTTTCACTCATTACTATTATTTGAAATTGGGTTAAGTACCTTCCTCTATATTTGCCAATTGTTTTCCCAAAACTTTTGAATTACGCTATATCTGATATACATCTCGCATTACATATTTACATTGGGACTGCGGGCTATGACCTAAGACTTTCCATTGCATTGCATTGCATATTTACATTGGGACTGCGGGCTATGACCTGAGACTTTCCCTTGCATTGCATTGCATATTTACATCGGGACTGCGGGCCGAGACCTGAGACTTTCCCATGTATTGCATTGTACGACTATCTACTGATTTGTATGCTGTACGGAACTAAGATTTATTACTTCGTTATCTCCGGTTCAGTTTACTTGCCATTAATTATCGCTATTTTACTTAACTGTTAATTATATATGTTTATTTTTGCAAACTCAGTAGATCCGCAACCTGACCTCGTCACTACTTGACTGGGGTTAGGCTTGGCACTTACTGGGTATTGAATGTGGAGTACTCACGCCCTTCTGCGCATGTTTTTCTCATGTGCAAATCCAGGTACCGGCGCACCGTTCTGGAGTTAGTAGAGTAGCAGATCTTTGGGAGACTTTGAGGTATTTCTGCAGCGTCCGCAGAGCTTCTGAGTCCCCCTCCTATCTTAGCATAGTTATAGTTCATATATGAGACTACACTTTCCTTTCCAGATTTGTATATTGAACCATAGAGTATAGCTTGTGATGTTGGTGACATTCCAGGTTTTGGGAAGTAAAATAATTGTATATGCTGAGCAACTACGTTATATCTAGTAGATATATTTTTTGTCTTTATTTTCATTGATTCTGTTGTTTTCCGCAAACTTCTAGGCTTACCTAGTCGTAGAGACTAGGTGCCGTCACGATACTTTTCGGAGGGTAAATCGGGTCGTGACAGGTTGGTATAAGAGCGATCATGTTCATAGGAGTCACAACATCACAAGATGGTTTATTAGAGTCTCGCGGATCGGTTCGGAGAAGTCCGTATCTATCTTCGGGAGGCTATGTAACTGTTAAGAACAATCAAATTCTTTGGAATTCCTTATCGTGCTAGTTACCGTCATCAAATTCTTAAACTCTATTCTATTCTTGCTTGCAGATGGTTCGTACTCGCACCGGACGTACTGATGACCAGGCACCCGAGCCCCCAGTCAGAGTCTCCAGAGGCAGGGGCCAGGGCAGGGGGCGAGCACGCGGTGCAGCCCGAGCACCGGCCAGAGCAGAGGCAGAGGAGCCCCCTGCAGCTACAGTTGGAGGGGCACAGGAGGTCCCTACTGTCACTCCAGACCTCCAGGAGACTTTGGCCCAGTTCATGAGTGCTTTCAGTACTCTGTCTCAGGCCGGGGGAGGAACACAGACTCCCGCAGCCCGTACTCCTGAGCAGAGGGTTCATATGGGGCAGGTTCTAGAGTATATCCCCATGCCTCCTACAACTCCAGTTCAACCTGAGGCCAGAGCAGCTGTATCTGAGTCTGAGCAGCTCCGTCTTGAGATGTACAAGAAGTACCACCCACCTGATTTCAGCAGATTGGCTTCAGATGATGCTCTGGGTTTTCTTGAAGGGTGTCACGTATCCTTCGCACCATGGGTATTGTGGAGACGAGTGGGGTCTCTTTAACTACTTTCCAGCTGAGAGGAGCAGCTTATCAGTGGTGGCATGCATTTGAGCTTAGTAGTCCGGACGAGGCAGCCTCACTTACTTGGGCTCAGTTTTCAGAGATATTTTTGCTCGAGTTTGTTCCTCAGAGTCTCATGGATGCTTGGCGTGCAAAGTTTGAGCAGCTACACCAGGGTACCATGACCGTGTCAGAGTATGCAGTCCGGTTCAGTGACTTGGCACGATATGCACCAACTTTGGTTTCTACGGTTAGAGAGAGAGTCCGCCATTTTATTGAGGGGCTCCATCCCAACATTCGTACTAGCATGGCCAGAGAGCTGGAGACACATATTACTTAACAGCAGGCCGTGAGCATTGCTAGGAGGATTGAGAGTATGTTGGCCCGGGACAGAGAGGAGAGGGAGGCTAAGAGATCTCGAGAGACGGATCATTTTTTAGGAGTTCGTGCACCTGTAGCACGCCATAGTAGGGGTTTTGTGAGCCGCCCCATTCATTCAGCTCTTCCAGCAGCCAGCGGTATTCCGGCCCCTCCTAGACGTCAGGAGCCTTATTATGCACCACCGGTATCTCAGGTGCCTCTAGCTCGAGGTGCTATCAATGGCCAGTTCAGCAGGCCAGTTCAGAGTCAGCAACAACCATTGCGTCCTCAGAGGGGGTTGTTTTGGGTGTGGTGACCCTCGGCATATGATCAAGTATTTCCCCATAGCGAGGAGGGGCGCTATCACACCTCCTTTTTCACCAAAGGGGATAGGGGATAAGGGAGTTTTTACAATTAAAGTGACATAATTGAATTGGGATTATTTAATTTATTTTTAGAGTCGCCACTTGGGATAATTGTTATGGTGTCCCAAGTCACCGATTTATTTTAAATCCCAAATCGAGGAAATTTGACTCCGTTTAATGTCTGCGAACCAGAAAACCGGGTAAGGAATTCTGTTAACCCGGGAGAAGGTGTTAGGCACTCCCGAATTCCGTGGTTCTAGCACGGTCACTTAGTGATTCATACTTGGCTTAATTGCTTAATTACTCATTTTTAAGACCTAGGTATATTTTTACCTTTTGCCGCTTTTAAGAAATTATCCTGAGACGAGTCACGCGTACGTGTACTCATCTTTATTCAGCGTGCTAAAAATCATGTCACGCATATGTGTACATCGTCAATAGCTCTTAATATTAAAATTGTTTGGCGAAAAGTCAAGCGAACGTATACCTTGGTTTAATCTTGAAAATCGGAGCTCAAATCATGTCACANAACCAAAGTCGCGCGGACGAGTACCTTGATTAATTTTGAAAATCTTAATTATGTCACGCGAACGTATACACAATCACGATGATAGATTAAGTGGCGCCTAAAGTATTTTCTGCGAATATTCATTTTTAAATCATACTCGTGTCACGCGAACGTATACATAATTAATAACATTTTATTATAATGAAGATTGTTATGACCAAGGTTTGCGCGAAAGCATACCTCGGTTTTAATTTTGGAAATCGTAACTATGTCACGCGAACGTGTACCTAATCACGATAATTTAATTATTAATACGTGCCTAAAGCACACTA
>ML394519.1:0-39365 GCA_005239525.1 Nicotiana knightiana
AAAAAAAAAAAAAAAAAAAAAAAAAAAAAGTGAGAAATGCTAAGAGCTAAGCCTAAATCAAAATTAAGAATTTATAGAACTAATACTGACTAATTTTTTATGCTGACTTATTTGAAATTGAAAAATAATTAATGTTATTGTGATATGCAACTTTCATGGTAGTATATAGTTTGTAAGGTGTTGATCTTGGTCAAGTCTCTTAAATTAAAGTACTCGTCAAGCAAATCTTACCTCAGCAAAATACGAGAGAGTATCTGCATATATAAAGAAATAAGCCTTAGAATCTAACAACACATTTTGAACTAGGAGTATGCCCAAACTAATGCAGACACTGTCACTAGTGAGGTTGATGTAATCTTGATAAACAGCCGAGTCCAATCGGTTATTTGCATAAAAATCCCCTAAAATAAATTAAACAAGATCACCTTAGAAAAAATAGGAGTACAGATACAGAAGATGAATAAAACGGGAAAAAATATAACCACATACTTTTTGGGAATTTTCCGCCTTTCTATGATGGTCTTCGAGCTACACTGCTTCGGGGTCGAGAATCCTCGATATGACCCCTCGATGACAAAACTCGAACCTTCGAGCCTTCTGAGCGCTGTAATGATCGTATTATATCATGGAGAAGAAGTACCTAAACATGTATTTCATCGAGCCGCTATACAATTCTACACAAAGTGTGAAAATCGTAGATAAAAATTAACCTAAATAGTCGATAACCAATTGCTTAAACCTAAAAATGGTAAAATAGTCGACAAAAATATATATAATATGTATATAATTATATATACTTAGTATTAAATCTATATATATCAACTAAAAAATAAACAGCCGAGTCCGATCGGTTATTTGCGTAAAAATCCCCTAAAATAAATTGAACAAGACCACTTTAGAAAAAATAGGAGTACAAAAGATAATAAAATGGGGAATAAAAACAACCAAATTAAAGCACTAAAAATGAAGAGAAGAAAAGCTTGAAGAAGCGTGAGTGGACAACGAGAAAAACTCATCTAGGTGGATAGCTTTATGAAAAAGTATTGCTTTTGAGTCAGTTTTGGAAAAAATGTCTAAATTAAAGTTAGATTCATTAGAAATCGAAAAAGAATACATATAAAAGCCAGAAGAAAGCCACTATTTTAGTGTCTGATTCCGAGGAACAAAATTTTTTTTTTTTAAAAATTAATGTACGATATCTGATTTTGTTTCCATTCCATATGTTCACACTAGAAAGAATAATTTTCTAATCTGTAGATATGGTTTTCCTTTTGGTCTTGCATGCCAAGCCAAAAAGGGCATAGACAACGTACGAATTTTTTTTTTTTTTTTTAAATATTACTTTCCTGCGTAATATATCGGAGTTTAAATTTTTTATATTTAAGATTCCAGCATAATGTACTGAAATTTCATAATGTGTTGGAGTTTCAACATAATATGCTGGAATTTTATTCGCTTGAGTTTCATGCATAATCCAACATATTATGCTGGAACTTTTAGTTTCAACTAAAGTATTTTTATTCTTAATTTTAACTCCGTATAAAATAATATTTATTTTTCATTGATTTTATAAACGCCGATTAATTTTTAATTACCGTTGGAATACGGGATAGCCCATCCTATTTTGAGTATATATTTAGATTTAGCGAAGTTGAAACTTGAAATTGAATGTGATCATGGGTGCTATTAATTTGGGTCGTGAAAGATTAATTCTTAAACAAAAAATTTTGTTCAAAAGGAAGGAAAAATGTCTGGGAACCAATTAAATGCAGACTATGTTAAAACTCACCCTCGACAAATAATTGAACTTATTAGTATTAAAATTATTCATTCTGAAAAGAAATACTAAATTAATTCATGATGTAATCAATTTCCCGATCATTTGTAAAGTGGAAGTAAACATTCATATTTAAATAGAAATTACAAAAAAAAAAAAAAGAAATAGTCACTAAAAGTTATGGTCTAGTAATACAATATAGATGTGTCTTTAATTCTCATTGTCCTTGTCTCCACTTTCCAATTTTTTGATCCTCCTACCTAACATGAAAAAATTTCGAAGATAAAAAGTATTAAAATTGTTCAATAAAATAGTAGGAGTTTTTAATTTGTACTGTTTATAACAGTAAACTAACAAAATAATGATCGCCGTCAAGAATTTTTTATTTATTTATAAAACATGTTAAAACGAAAATACCAACTTTTTATGCATATTGGAACGCACTAAATATCTCTCCTTTCTTTTTTCATGATTTTCTCTTGTCCTTTATTGTCCTTTTAGTTTGGTGGGTAAGCACTCTATTTGCCTAACAACTTGAAGCGTTACGCAACAGCCTTACATACTTGCGTCCATAGTTGTATAATAGCTAAATTAAGGGCAGAATTGCCTAATAGACACTTTTACTTGTTCGGTTTTGACATCCCGATCCTTTATTTTACATAATTTTATTTGAACACTTGTATCTGTTCAAAAGTAATGTTTTAGGCCCCTCCGAAAATGTGTGTTCCTCACTTGCTTTGATGTACATTCACATCAGATTCACGTCACTTACCAGATAAGAATATATTTTTCTTATTCTTTTTAGATAAAAAAATATTAACAATAAAAAAAAAATGAAAAAAACAAAAAAGTAAAGTTACTCCTCCCTCATTCTTCTCCTTCCTTCTCCTCGTTATTATTTTTCTCGTTTTTGATCCCCTTCCCTATCGCTGCTTCTTCTCACAAGTGGGAGTGTGTCTTGCAGTTTTTTTTTGGTTAAACAATTTAAATTTTTATTTAACCAAGTGATAATTTTTATTTACTACACCTCCTCTACCTACTATCTCTACTTATAACTATACACGTCTAGGTAGGGTAGGTGCTCAATCTTTCTAACTCCTTGTGCCATTTGGATTCATTTTTCCCTCGTATGTGTTGCTCTAGTACAATATTCTTCATTCTCTGAGGGCTTGATATCATCTTTCCTTGAAATCTTCATTGGTTCTTCTCTGCCTAGACATGGTAAATCACAGCTGCAAACAGGAATCCTAGCATGTGAGCTTGAACTCTGCAGGTACTTCTCTTCATTAACCATTCAATCTCATCCTCCCAGCTTCCAACTTGATGTCTTTCTCCCAGCCATTTTAGCAATGCTGCCCAAATATTCATGGAGTAATCACATTCAGAAAAGAGGTGCCCCATTGTTTCCTCATTGTTCTTCCCACAGAGCACACAAACACTTGATATTGATAGTCCCCACTTCCTTAGCCAATCCACTATAGTTAGCTTTCTATGCATAATCAACTACAGAATGAACTAATCCCTAGGTAATGCTTTTGAACCAATTGCAATCCTTTTCCAAGGACACTTAGGGTACTGGGGCATTGTTGCAACATAAAACTTTTTAATGCTGAATTTTCCATTCATATAGTATTTATTCAGATCAGCAGAGGAGTCCTTTTGGATTAGCCAATCCTTAGTGTCAAAGATTTTCCTAACTAGCCCGCAAGCCTGCTTAGGAGTGTGCATAGTCATTACGTCATTCCCTTTGATATAGAAATTATGTATCTATTGGATCCACAGGGTATCCTTTTTTGCATTAATTGCCCATAGAAGCTTACATAAAATAGCTTTGTTCCAGTTAGACACACTAAGGATATTCAAACTTCCCACTGAGAGTGGCATACATATCTTATCCCAAGCAATAAGTACTCTTCTCGAAGGTTCATCGCTTCCAGTCCTAAGGAAAGTTCCACAAGCAATCACAATCATCTTAGTGCTCTTTTATGCAATAAGAATACCTTCCCCCAGTAGGTCTGCATTTCAAATATCACACTCTTGATCAATTGTAAACGATCACTATAAGATATGAATTTATCAATCCAACAAATGAGCGTGCAATTATCCTTTCAATCAATGACATGTACTGCTGGATAGAAATCTTCTTAGAGGACAAAGGGACTCCAAGATACTTGAATGGTAGATCTCTTAGTGTGAATTGCAATTCTGTTAGGATCAATTCTTTATACTCCTTAGGAACCCCAGCAATATAAAATGCACTTTTCTCCATATTTTTTTTAAGCCCTGACACCTATGAGAGTTGCTGAAATTTGCTCATAAGTAAGCTTATGGATAGCTTTTCCGCTCTGCAACATATGATCAGGTCATCATCAAAACATATATGGGATATATTATTTCTTGAATACCTCGGATGGTAATTGAAGTCTGGAATGTAATCTAGTATCTTCAATGATCGATTCAGGTATTCCATCACAATACAAATAGGTAGGGAGACATTGGATCTCCCTACCTAAGCCCCTTCTTTGATTGAATTTTGGTACTCAATCCTCCATTTATCAGCAGAGAATAACTAACTGTTGTCACACATTCCATCACTAGCTGTACAAACTTCACAAGCATACCAAATTCTAGCACTATCATTTTTAGAAAAGGCCACTCAACTGAGTCATATGCTTTTCATATGTCAACTTTGATCAAACACCTTGGTGATACCCCTTTCTGAGTGTACCCTTTAACCAACTCATGTGCAATAATAACATTGTCCAATATGTTCTTCCTTCCATAAAAGCTAATTTAGAAGGTCCAACAATGTAGTCAACCATAGTATTTAATTTTCCCATAATCTTTGCATTGAGTTTATAAATTTTAGAGCGGAATGCTATGAGTCTAAATTCCTTAACAGATGTAGGACTGTTAACTTCGGGAGCCAATGTAACTGTGGTACGGTTAATACTCCTCAGCATTTTCTCATTTGCAAAGAACTCTTGTATAGCATGTTTGACTTCTCATCCAATAAGACCATAGTATGTTTTCAAGAATTCAGCAGGAAAGCCATCTATACCTGGTGCTTTATCATTAGGCAATCTTTGAGGGCCTGATCTATGTCCTTTCCTGTTATTGGTCTGTTGATTTCTCATTGATGTTATTTGGTGAGACAAGGTCCATTTCTGGTTGTATTGATGTCAATATGTGGCAATTCAGCAACACAAGTTCCCAATAAAGATTGGAAGAATCTTGTAAATTCTTGCTCTATCTGTTTTGGCTCAGTGACTCTGGACCGTTGATCATTGTAGATGGAACCAATACCGTTCTTAGCCTCTAGCCTTTAAATGCGCATGAAAGAACTTAGTATTTTGGTCTCCAACTTTTATCCACATTTCTCTAGATCTCTGTCCCATCACCTGCTCATTAGTTCCTTCCCATACTTCAATCTGCAACAACAACTATTTTTCTTCTAAGATCAGCTAACTATCAAATGGATCCACATCAAGTTTCCCTTGAGTAGTCTACAGTTGTACCCTCAAATTGTCAAGATTCCTCTCTAATGAATATACCTTTTTGTTCAGCTGCCCTACCTTGTCTTTTAGTCTCTGTAACTTCACCCATATATGTACATAGTATGCCTTTGTATTTGCTGACACCACACATCATGCACAACTTTCTCAAATTCTTTATTATTCAGTAGCACATTGTAGAGTCTAAATGGTTTTGGCAGATAGGACTTGACTACTTCTGTGTTAAGATAATGGGAGAGTATTCTGAAACTCCAAGCTTTACAAATATAGCTTCAAGTCTGCTATATCGTGTAAACCAAGAGGCATACCAAAATTGTAGTCTATGTTGCTATAAATTTTTTGCTCTACTTACCTCTTATTACACTAGAACCATTGACAACCTTTTCTGTTGAGTTATCCCAAACCAGTATTTGCTATACATCTTTAAAATTCTACCAATTCAGCTTGCTGCATAGTTTGTCCATTGATTCGATCATCAACAAATAATACATTATTGAAGTCACTTATAACCAACCATGACTCTTGCATATTAATGTGTATTTGTCTTATTTATTTCCACAGGTTCCTTCTTTCGGTTATAGTATTCATTCCATACACAAATGTTATGTCGTATGTAAATTATGAGCTTTTGTATTTCACCTTGCTTTTTCCAAAATAGAAAGATCTTTCCCCTATCATTTATAGCTTCATAAAAGTACACCTTCCAATCTTTACTAATTTTTTCTCTAATATTTGTAATACTTATAGGCTTTATCTTTGTCTCAAGGCAACCCGGTAAAGTGATATTATTTTTCAGCAGAAATGCCTTGAGTTCTTTCTGCTTGAAGGGCTTTTTCAGCCCTCTTAGTTCCATGAGCTTATGATCATGGGGGATTTTCATCATTGAGGCCAACCCCTTCAGTCAACTTGTCAGAGCTGCTATCATCTTGAATTCTCAAAGGACTATATCCATTTCTTCTTAGCAGATTTTCTAAGTTTGCATCTGATTAGGCACCCTTCTGTTGTACATGTCCTTGAGGCTTCATCAAGTGCTTTCCTCTATTATTTTGTTGTGGAGGTAATGCTGTTATGTTTCCTCCTGAATCTTAGAAGATTGTTCAGGTGTAACATCCTATTGCTTCATTGATTGCTCAGGCACATCCTTCACTCTCCATTTGGCTATTGGTTGTTTCCTTTTCTGTTGTCTCATTGCTTTCATTCTCTATTTCTTGGGTTGCATTTGATTTTCTTGAGTAACATATTTAGGGTGCCTCTGGGATACCTATAGCTTTGTACATTCCTCTGTATGTTGCCCTATCTAAAGGCATTCCTCACAATATGCTAGTTTCTATTCATATTCTAGATCTTCTTCCCTACACTTTCCATCTGCCTCTTCAATAAGCATCTTATCAGGTAGCTCCTGTGAGATGTCCATTTCTACAAGCATTCGTGCATAGGAAATTCTATCAACCTGAGCTGTTAGCTTATTTGAACATATAGGTTTCCATAGGTAGCTAGCAATTTGACCCAAATTCTCCTTTGTCTAGTACTAAATTGGTTACACTGGGAAGATTACTCAAATGGGAACAGTTCTAATCATTTCCTAACTTAATTAAAAGTCAAGCTCCCATTGTTTTAAGATCCTAGGTATATTCTGAAACGTATAGGGTCCTTGCTGGATAATTATGTTCCTATCTTCCTTCGAGTTAAATTAGAAAATGAAGTAGCCCTCATCGTGTAGGTGTACCTGCAGGGTTAGTGACTGAATTCCACACACCATACACAAACTTAAGCATTTATTTGAATGCGTTTGTTCATCCACTTCAATTTTATTCAATCGAACAACCTTTACCCTTTCCTTCATTATCGGCGAGTAATACTCTAATTTAATCCCTTGTTGTTGAGATTGATTCCCTTGTACTAGTCAACTATGTTGGTACTGGCTGGCTAGGGGTTACTCTCTGCATCAAAAAATTCAATTTCCTTGCCGATGTGTTTGCATCTACTTATGCTAGTTTGGGAACTTCTATTTCAGTACATTTTGAAGCTTACATCACTGTAGTGGATGATGGATGTGATTATTCCACACTTAGTAGATTCTTGGGAACTTCCATTTTGTACATTTTACCACCCAAGGGTGTGGGATGATGGATGTGATTCCCCCACACATAATAGATGTTTCAGATTTGAGTCTTGTGGATGGAGAAACCCCTAATAAGAAGTACTTCCCCTATTAATGGGCCCTACACATCGCTAATCTAAATTAGGTAAAACTTTCACGAGGATTCCTATTTGGTTGCTCCTATTTAACTTGTACCCACTTTTCAAAAAAAATTTAACTAGTACCCAAAGTACAGATAGCTTCAGTCATTTTCCTCCTCCTCTTTATCCTGCTCCTCCTCCTTCTCCTTCTTCTCCTTCTTCTTCTTCTCAGTTGTTGTATAAAAAAAGGTGACAGTGGATTTACATGGTGGTTGTGAGATGATTTTTAAAGATGATTTATGGTATTTAACAGTAGTGAGCTACTGTGGCGCTCCTTTCTTTGCTACTGTTTAGGGTTTCTTCTTCTTCTTCTTCTTCTTCTTCTTCTTAATTGAAAAATGAGTTTGTTATTTTGTTATTGTTTTGATAAATTGGTGATTGAGATTTAATTTTTATGATATTTTAATGTTATGTTTCAAACTTGAGCTCATCTGGAGTAGATTTAGATGTTGAATCGTGTGTTGGATTGCTGAAATTCGACGAACTAATTTTAGTTTTTTGGGTAATTGCGCTTCAGACCTATTTGAACTTAGGTATATGAAAATATTGGTTGTACTTATGACCTATTTGACCTTAAGTGAATGAAAATATTTATTCCACTTCTAACCTATTTAGCATTAAGTGCATCTTAAGTGCAATATTGCACTTTAGACTTAATTAGTCTTAAGTGCATTGCACTTCAGACCTCAAACTCGATAAGTCTGAAGTTGATCCTAATGTGATAGACTTGAACATTTTTATAAAATGGGTAGAACTTCAATGGTAACCCCAAAACTAGGTATAGATTAAATGCTCAGAATTAGTCGAACCAATGCATTTGGAATACCAGATGATTATACCCAAACGAAACTTTGTCAATTCAAAATGTTATGCTTGATCAATATGTAGATTTTAAACTCTTCATGCAATCTAAAGTGTCCACAAAATTACCACTTAACTATCTCAAGTTAGACCTTGTAACGACCGAACCGATCGTTTCGAGAGTTACAACATGTTTCCCCATATTCTGTTCTTTTATGCTCAATAGTTGTTACATGTCTTACCGGGTTGGTTGGTTCAGGTCTGGTGTGATGTTAGAGAGAATTGATACCCTTAGTCTCTTAATTGGAAACTTGAGTTGGAAAAGTCGGTTGAATGTCGAATTATGTGTAAACAACCTCGAATTTGAATTTTGATGGTTCTGTTAGCCCCATTAGGTGATTTTGGACTTAGGAGCACATCCGAAATGTGATTTAGGGGTCTGTAATAGAATTAGGCTTGAATTGGCGAAAGTTAGAATTTTGGGCGATTTTGGCTAGCAGTGGAAATTTTGATATCGGGGTTGGATTTGATTTCCAGGAATTGTAGTAGTTTTGGGGTGTCATTTATGACTTGTGTGAAAATTTGAGGTCAATCGGACGTGGTTTGATAGGTGTCGGTGTTGTTTGCGAAATTCAAAAGTTTAGAAGTTCTTTAGGCTTGAATCCGCGTGTAATCCGTGTTTGGTGTTGTTTGGGGTGATTTGAGGGTTCTACTAAATTTGTAATGGGTTATATGAATTGTTGGTATGTTTTGTTGAGGTCTCGGGGGAATCAGATTGATTTCGGGTGGTTAACGACCAAGTTTTGGAGTTAGAAGGTTGCTGAATTTTTTTGGTGTACTGGTGTTTCGCACCTGCGGTGAAAAAATCCGCAGGTGCGGACCCGCAGAAGAGAAGACGAGGACAAAGATACAGACAAGGGCAGGCTGGCTTGGGAGCATAGGTGCGAGAAGAGGACTACATCTGCGCACCTGCGCATCTGTAGATGCAGAAGAGGGAGCGCAGAAGCAAGAGTGGCCTGGAGTGAGAAGGATTGCAGAAGCAGGCAAGGGCCCGTAGGTGCGCACGCATAGGTGAGACAAATTGACCGAAGAAGCGAAACTTGGGATTTTAAGTGGAATCCGCACCTACGATGAAATTTCCGCAGGTGCGGCATCGCAGATGCGACAGAAGGTCTGCAGGTGCGGAATTGCTGGGCAGAAAATATCAACTTCGAGGGTTTGAATCCCATTTTCGATTTTGGGACTTGAGAGCTCGGTGTGAGGTGATTTCTCGAGGATTCGTCAAGAAAATTTTTGGGGTAAGTGATTCTAACCCGTATTGGACTAAATTTCATGAATCTATTGCTATTTTCATCATCTAATTAGGGATTTGAAGTGAAATTTGGGGATTTAGGGCTTGCGAATTGGAGAGTGGATTTTTGGGAAATGGATGACCAAAGGGTGTAAAATTTTGATAAATTTAGTATGGTTAGACTCGTGAGTGAATGGATTTTCAGATTTTGTGACTTTTGTCGGATTTTGAGATGTGGGACCGGGGGGCTGGGTCGATTCCGTTTCGGATTTTTGGGTTAGATTTCATGCTTTATTTATAGAATTGATTCTTCAACCTATATTGATTACCTCTTACTATTTGTGGCTAGATTCGGGGAATTTGGAGACTGATTCTAGGGGCAAGGGAATTTTGGAGTAGGATTTCTATGCAATTGAGGTAAGTAACATTCTTAAATCTGGTCTTGAGGGTATGAAACCTTGAAATTTGGTATGATGCGACTATTTGGAGGTGACGCACATGCTAGGTGACGGGCGTGTGAGCGCGAACCGTGAGAGATTATGACTTGGTCCGTCCATTGAGACTGTAAAGTCGAATAGACTATTGTTGCTTACATGTTTTCCTTGTCTTCTAGCAATTTGGCTTTCATTCATGTTAGAAATCATGCTTCGGATATGTATTGGTGTTGTAGAGACGTGCAGGGGGGTCGTGATACCTGCTGAACCTTCCTTCTTATTGATATTGTACTCAGTCGTAGCATTTCTTGTATATTATACCTATGTCTATGTTATTCCTTGTTGATACATCATTCTGACTTGAGCTGATTCCCTTTCATTACTGAGGGTCGTGAGACTAGAGAGGTTCATGAGTGAGTGAGGCCGAGGTCTTGTTTGTGAGGTATTGATACCGTAGCACGTGAGTTGTCCGTGCAAATTTTGATATGATACTGTAGCACGTGAGCTGTCTGTGCGGATCCTGATTTGACACTATAGCACGTGAGTTGTCCGTGCAGATTATAGAGCTTGGTCTATAGGAGCCCCTCCGGAGACTGTATCACCCCCAGTGAGTGCAAGTACCTATTGAGCATGTGTATTGAGGGCTGAGAGCCGAGTGTTGAGCTATTGAGAGCTTGAGTGGCTGTACCTTGAGAGGGTGCATTTGTCTTATGTGTTGCTGCATTTAGCTAATTCATGATACTGTTATGAATTTCTAAAAAATACTGTAACTGGTTTTACTTGAACTTAGTAAGTAGGCAACTGGTTTGACTCATATTGTCGGACTTGACTCATGTCTATTTTCATTGTTGAAAATTGTTGAAATGAACTGTATTGTATAGCTCGTCACTGCTTCTCAATTCCTTATTTATTTTTGTTACTTGCTAAACTGGTCATACTCATGCTACACCATGCACTTCATGTGCAGATCCAGGTGTGTCAGGTGATGGAGGTCATTAAGTTCGTGCGCGATCGAGTATCGGAGACTTACGAGGTAGCTGCCAACGTCTGCAGACCTTGTCTCTCCTTCTATGCTATCTTTCTTTTATTGTATTGATACTTAGACACAGACTCTTTTAGACTCTGTTTTTATTAGACTGACTATCTAGTTGCTCATGACTTGGTGACACCCTGATGTTTGGGCTATCTTTCCGCATTATATTTTGAGTAAAACTCCTGTGTTTATGAAAATTCCTATTATGAAAAAGGCTTTTGATTTATCTTTTATGAATGTTGAAGTATTTTTGAGAATCGGCTTGCCTAGTACCACCGATAGGCGCCATCACGATATTTATAATTTTGGGTCGTGACAAGTTGATATCAGAGCCTAGGTTACATAAATCTCATGCTTTATGAGCGGGTTAGTAGAGTCTTGCGGATCGGTACGGAGACGTCTGTACTTATCTTCACGAGGCTGCAGAACCCTTAGAAAAACTTCACATTCTTGAATTCTTGCCATGCGAACCTGTTGATTCTAGTAACTAAACATCTGTTGTTTCATTCTCTTACAGATGGTGAGGACTCGTACCACTAGGCAGGAGAGGCATCCACTAGTACCACCAGTCAGGGATGCGAGAGGCCGAGGTTGCGGTAGAGGCTGCGGTAGGGGCAGGGGTGCATCCCACACAATAGCTAAGGCAGTACCTTCAGATCCACTAGTTGCCCCAGATCAGGATCAGGTCCCAGTTTTGGATGCACCAGCGGGGCCAGCTCGGGCACCAACGGTACCCATCGTGATTCCAGGCCTTCAGGAGGCCTTAGCTCAGATTATGACCGTGTGCACCGGCTTTGCTCAGACGGTATCTGTTTCGACAACAACAACCACTTCTCAGGCCGGGGGAGGCACCCAGACTCCCGCAGCCCGCACACCAGAGCAGGTGATGCCGGGACTCCAGACACCGAGGGAACCACTAGCCCACCCGGTTGCAGCTGCTCAGGACTTTGTGGTTCCTGCTATGCTTGAGGATGGGCAGCATAGATTGGAGAGGTTTGGGAGGCTCCAGCCTCCATCTGTCAGTGGTACAGAGGAAAAGGATGCACAGAGCTTCTTGTACATGTGTCAGAGGATACTCCGTACAATAGGTATTTTAGAGACCAGTTGGGTCCCGTTCACTACTTTTCAGTTCTCTTGGGATGCATTCAGTTGGTGGGAGGCTTACGAGAGGCGTAGGCCGGTCGGTGAAGTACCCCTTTGATCTCTCCCAGGCTCACACCACAAATATAGGTTGTGAGGCGGTCAAAGAAATAATAAAAACCCAACACAAGTTCGGGTCGAATCCATAAGGAGCAAGATGTGGGATTAGTGTATATAACTAGTGTGAATGTATGATATTCCCTAGATTCCATTTCCACATTTTCAATTGTTGTTTCTACTTCTACTTTTAAACTATTGATTGTAATTGTAAAGCTAAGAGACAATGTTTTTGGGTTTCTGCTTGTTTTTCAAGTGATAAAAGATCCAGGGTTGCGACTTTCGCCTAGATGGTTACCTAACAGATTTAGAGCTTTAGGGCATGTTTTGGTTTATCGGATATGACATAACAATCACACGCAATTACTCACTCTATAACTCTAGGTAGTTTGAGTGATTTTTCCCAATTTGACTTTCTCAAGTCCAAATGGGTATTTCATGAAACAAGTGATAATTGCTCTAGTCGGGTCTTACTATCTCTAGGTTCGACCCTTTAATTGGGGCTATCAATTTCTTAAGTTCACCCCAATTCCTAGTTAGCCAAGTTTTCCAAGACTTAGTCTCACTTTCTCAAGTAGAGACTAAGTCAATTTGGCATGAATCAATGTTTGCAACCATTAATTCTAGAATTTAAGAAAGAACAAGGCTAAATATCATATATCCGATCATAAATAAACCCTAAATCAATAACCCATTAAGTACCCTTACTAAGGTTGGGTCACAACTCTAGCTAAGTGTTTAGCTACTCATGGAAAATGAAGAAATTAAAGAAGAAACTAAGATAGAATTCATAATACTTGATTAAGGAGAGAAAATCTAATGCTTAAAAGCTAAACTGGTACAATGTTACCAAATACAGTACATAAAAACGGCTCAGGTGCTCCCAACTTACAAAACTTAGCCCAAAACTGACAAAACGTTCTACTTACTAAGCTGGAAATATCTGACAAAAATTCCCCTGCAGAGGTTGTGCGGCCGCACAATTCTGTGTGCGGTCCGCATAATTCTATGTGCGGTCCGCACTTTGAGCTTGACTGGTCAACTGAGCTTTTTGCGGTCGCATAAAACTAGTATGCGGACACACTTCATCTAATTGTGTGGACCGCACATTTATGAGTGCGACTGCACACTTCAAGCTGGACTGGGTTGGACTGCATTCTGCAGACCACACATTTATGAGTGCGGTCTCACTTTGGCCTCCTGTAGCCGCACAATAATAATGCAGTCCGCACATCTTCAATCTCCCAAAATGCATGTTCTCTGAATCTTATTTTCTGCAGCCGCACAATTATTCTACGGTGCGCGCTCTATGAGGAAATTCTTTCAATGCTCCTTCAGACTTTGCGGCCGCACACATTATTGTGCGGTTCGCACTATGGCCCTTTTTGCCTTGTTTTGGTCCTTGTCCAATTTTTTACTCCTTTTTGAGTTGATTTTCACTTCTTTTGCTCGTTTCCCAATATCCTTGCAAGAAAGCACATTTTATTAGTTCTCGGGAATACCTTTAAGCATTTTTGAGCTTAAACACAAGTAAAAGAGACCAAATAAGCAGTCAAAATCCTTACTTATAAACTCCCCCAAACTTAAGAGTTTTCTTGTCCTCAAGCGATTAAGGCAATTCCGACCTCCACTAGAAAAGCGCTATTTCAGCTGGCCTAAGTTAAGTCAAACACTAATCAATTGGGACCAACAATTACCCACATGCCCATGAATCATTAATAAGCCTATGATTTGAATGTTGAAGAACAAATGGCTCTAATGTGATGCTTGAGCATCAAGGGTTGACTTGTTTCATAAAGGAAGCTCGCAATTTCATGCAAGTCACTGTGGATCCCAAACTCCTCCTCCTATACTCTCCGAAAGCTCATCTCACTCACGAATGAAGAACTCAATTCAATGACTCGAGAAAGATTCGCCAATCACTCTCAAAAGAATATCACAAGCCCGCTTTAAGTACCATATGTTTGCCTTTCATGTAAATCACAACTAATGTAACCTTGTCGACTTGAAATCACATAGGTCTTTTTTGGCATGTAATGAAGGATTTTGGACTAAGGAGGGAAATATCGGAATTGAATTGGTTCATATTTTCTTTAACACTTCATATTCTCTTTTTGGCTCTTACTTTGCCGACTCTTTGAGTCATTTTCTTTTCCCTCAGGGGGATTAGAGAGACTTGACATTACTCTTTCTTTGTCATGCTATTCACATTCTCCTTCTTTGTTTTCTCGATGCTTTGAGCTTTTGCTTTCTTTTGCATTTTTTCAACCCTTTCACATTATTCACTTTCTTTTTGTGTTTTTCTTTTGTTCTTCCTTTCTTTTTCCTTTCCTTTACTCTTCTTCATTTCTTTTCTATTTTTGTGCCTTGAAACCATCTTTAAACTCCTGATCTCTCCCCTAAACCTATGTTTTTCCATTTGAATCACATGAGTGCTAAAGAAAGTTCGGGTGCTAAGAAAGGGTCACTACAAAACGGGTAAAGACTTGTAACATGGTTATCGAATAAAAGAGGCTTTAGGATCAAAAGGGTTTACTAAGAATGATATTATTGGTGGTCCATGTAAGGTTTCAAAACGGGTCGAGGAGAATCTACAATCACTTCTCAAGCCAAGATAACTTAGAATTTCGCCTAGGAACACATTCGGGGCAAGTTCTAGACCATTCGCACGCGTACTTGGACTTGTAACAAAATACCTTACCTCTCACACAATCGGATTGTTAAATAAAATAGAGTCGAGGGCCTAGAAAACCCACCATTCAATATTGAAAATCGCTAATGTCTCAACTAAACTACCCGATGATTGCCTAAGTCAACACAAGAGTCACAAGGTCACTAACTAGAGCTATTTCTTTACAAAAACTTGTTTTTAACCATAAGCGCGTAGTTAAGTGTTTTGGTACCAAGTGAAGCATGCTTGATCCTTATTTATTCATTAATATTACTTATTTCTACCTAAAAATCAAAAAACTGACTCAATCCCTTAAGAAGGTTGCCATGCCATCCATAGTTGGGAAGAGCCACCCGGTTCACACAAGACCTACCTTCGGAAAGAACCGTGGAATTAAAAAAAGCAAAGGCTTATTGTTCACTAAAACATAAAAAGAAGCTAACAAATAAAAAAGAAGAAAATAAAGTAACTAAGAAGCTATACTATTAAGAAAACAAAATGAAGAACCTATGAAATAAACTACTGAAAGTAAGGCAAACGAATATACAAACCAAGAGAGATAGAATATATACAAGAGGGATGAATATATACATAATGAGGGAAAAATCAAAATAAAAGTAAAAGAAAAGAAAGAGTATTAAAGTTATTACAGACCCAAATGTAATCAAATGTCATCAAAAAGTCATCCAAATCATCGAAAATACCAAAATAGACCAACCCCCCAGAAAAAGAACAAGCATTTTCCTCAATGCTTAGCAAAATCAAAACATAAGAGGGGAGATAGTAAAGAAAACTCCCTATGTGGTCTCGGGGTTACTGGAAGCATCACCAACCTCGGTCTCCTATAACTGAATCTCATCATCACCGGGCTGAGGGACAACAGGGTTGGTGAGCATATGAAGCATCTCCTCAGCAGTGGAGGCTGTGAGATCTGGCTCGTTAGATTGGCCAGTTGATGCCTCTGCTGATGGTGCCTCTATTGATGGTGTTGTTGGTTCAGCTGGTACTGATGGATCTGTCTCCATCAATAGGTCAAAGGGCAGATCACCTGCTGCTGCTAACTTCATCACCTCCTTTCTCAAACTCTCCATTGCTTTCTTCGAAGCCTGGGATTTTCTCATCTTTTTCACTTGCTTGGCCAACTCCTCAATAGCACCGCCATGAGCCACCATCATGTTCATGATAGTATTCTGGTTGTCTAGAATCTTCTTCATTGTATCCTCCATTGATCGAGGGACCTGTGGCACTACTAGAGTAGAGCACCGAACTGCAACAGTACAGGCTATGTCAGGCAACTTAGAAGTGGCTGTCTGCATCCAATTGTTGAGGCTCGCTAAAGTCTGGAGACTCGCAACACAGTGAGAGGATAAGTGGATGAGGCTGGCACTGAAACTTAACCTGATGGCCTAGAATATGAAGGTGATGGCTTAGCGACTGTCCCGGTGGAAGGTCCGGCTACTATGGAAGGCATGGGAGCTATAGATGGCTCAGCAGCAACCTCTGAACCTACCACTGATGGCTCGTCAGACTGACTAACGGTGGTAGTGTCCTTACCCTTGAACTTTGGGTTGTCTGCACCCTGCAAGTGATACTATGAAAAAGGCTTCTTAGCTTTTACCTTTGTGTCATATGGCCTTGTCTCCACCTTGGGATCATTGAAGTACTCTGTGAGGGTGTTTGGATAGGGGTAGGACTTTTCACTTTTTCGGACCGCCAATGTGATGTTGGTAGACATGATGGAACCCACATTAATCGGGTACCCCGCCATATTAGAAATCACCAGAATTGCTCGGGGAAGAGGAAGGTTATTTTCATTCAAACTCGGGTCAATCCGTCTACACACAAATGTTTGCTATCCTTTAGCTTCAAATTTAAGGGTGTCCCGGATGATAGGAACTCCAGTTGTAATCCACGGTGGTGGTGGTCCTCGAGCAGCCAAAATCTCAGCTAGCCAAGGGCGAGCTGCTTCAACCAGAGCCAACTTCTTTAGGTACTGGACTGCCTCCACTTCTTCAAATCCCACATAGGTGTTCAAAGAGCAAACATCGAAGCAGACTTTCAGATTTCTTACTTTTGTCACTTTGGTACCCTTCTTGATGTGAGCCACATTGGCATAGAACTCCCTGACCAAGTGCTCATTTGCATCTAAGACACTGTGGGTGAACCACTTCCACCCTTTTCTCCGTCGAAACAGCCTAAGGACATTTGGATTGTGAATATCCAAATCCTTCATCAAGAACTGTCGCTCAAGTGTGAGCGATCTCATGGGGCACAATTCCCGGAATCTGTTAAATACTGTCAAGCTGATGAATCTATCTTCCTAAATTTCTTTCTTCTTTGACCTCTCAAGGACACCCAATTGAGTGTCTCCCCCTCTCCCATCATCTGGGGCATCATCATCATTGACATCAATATCCACTAGTGCCAGAGGAGTAGGTGCAGATGAGGGCTCGGGACCATGGATTCTCGCATCAGAACCCTCAGAAGAGCTGGATGTAGGTTCATTGTGCAATTGATAGCACCCAGTGGGTTGAGGTGGTTGGGATTGGGCCTCAGGCTGGACCTCCATAGAATTACCCTTGGATTCTTCCCTTGATGGTTCATAGGAGTTGGATTCTGAGGGCACTGTGGCCCTTCCCCTCCCGGTGGTCGATTTTTAGAAATTGGTTTTGACTGCACTCCCAGTGGGTGAGTGCCTTTACCTCTACCTCGGGAGGATTCACCTCTCCCTTTTGATGTGTCACCTCTACCACAGGATCTAACAACTGTCTGCAATACAAAGAATATAGGTCAGTTGAGTTAAAAAACAAGTCAAACATTTGTAGAACAGTTGCAGCACAACAATCACCAAAGGAGACAGTGTGGCTACAGACTGTCTAGTGGGGATAGCACAATTTTGAAGTGCGGTCGCACACCCTGATGGGACCATATAATTGTGAGTGCGTCCGCACATCCTCAAGTGCGTACCGTAAAATTTAGAGTGTGGCTGCACAAATCTAGACATGAGTTTTCTGATTCTCTGAAGTTTAAAAGTGCGGTCGCACACAATTTATGCGGTCGCACAATTTCTCTATGGACTGCCAAATTTTGAGTGCGGTCTGCACATTTCAAGCACCAACTTTACCCTATTTAACAGTTATGCAGACTGCACAAACATGTGCGCGACCGCACAATTCAAACACTTACAATACTAAACTTAGGGTTCTTGCAATGTTTTCACAAATTAAATATGATATGCACAAATTGACAAGATTAGTGGTTTACCCAGTCCCAAATGAATAGGTATGAAACTAACCACATGAGTTTTAAGAACATTTGACATTTTTAGGCCTAAAAATAACTAAAACCAAAGAAAACAAAAACAAAAAATTCAGAAAAGTGGAGAAAAATCTAACATGCATTGAACATACCAGTAGTGAATGATGAAGAGGAGAAACTAACTTGATGAACTGAGTGTGATTGGTGAACTATTTTGTGATGCACAGTGTTTTCCAGGGCTTGAGAGTTCAGAGAGTGTAAAGTGTGAATATTGGTTAAAATCCCTATTTATACTTTGACCAAGTCAGTCAAAAACTTACCTGAGTGCGGCCGCAATTTTGAGTGCAACCTGCACTCTTTATCTGCTGTGGAACTTAGCTTCTGCGGTCCGCACAAAAATGAGTCTGGTCGCATATTCCTGTGGGGGCTGCATAATATTGTGTGCGACAGCATTTTGGCCACTTTCTTGCAAAACCAAACTTCAGAGAGTTGGTAATTTTGAGTCTCCAGTTGTGTGGCCGCACAAAGACTTGTGCGTCCGCAGATCCTTCTCTGTGGTTGCAGCCATTTTTATGCGGTCCGCAGGCGCGGTTCGCATACCATCAACACTTGGCCAATTTTTCCAGATTGTCCCTACAAAGCACACTCATTCCTGCATTTCACTTCAAAACCAGGTAGCTCAATACAAAACCTATCCAAAAAGGAAGAAATTTAAAAGAATGAAAAGAAACATGGGTTGCCTCCCAAGAAGCGCCTGATTTAACGTCGCGGCACGATGCAGGTTACCATCAATCACTTGAAATGAAGCAACGCCACAATGTGTCCATAATCAACCTTGCCAAGATAATGTTTCACCCGGTGACCATTGACTCTAAACACTTCATCATTTTTGTTCTTCAAGTCTAATGCACCAAAGAGTGTCACATGTACAACTTCAAATGGACCACTCCACTTGGACTTCAACTTTCCCGGAAACATCTGCAACTGAGAGTTGAATAATAGCACAATATCACATTCTTTGAACTCTTTATTCTGGATGTACTTGTAATGGAGATACTTCATATTGTCCTTGATATTAGGACAAACTTGAATATCCATGGAACCGAAAGTCATGAAGCTCATTCAATTGTGCCACCCTTAAGTTGGCGGGGAAATCCCATTCTATATTAAGCTTCTTCAATGTCCACATAGCTTGTGCTCAAGTTCCACCGGTAAGTGACAAGCTTTCCCGAACACTAACCGATACGGAGACATACCAATTGGTGTTTTGTAAGCCATCCTAAAGCCCAAAGAGCATCATCAAGTTTCTTCGACCAATTAGTCCGGTTAGCATTCACGGTCTTTGACAAAATACTCTTAATCTCGCGGTTGGAGACTTCAAGTTGTCCACTTGTTTGAGGATGATAACGGGTTGACACTTTGTGAGTGACACCATACTTTGTGAGTGAAGTATCAAAATCTTTGTTTCAAAAGTGCGATCCCCCATAACTAATAATGGCCCTTGGAGTACCAAACCTTGTGAAGATGTTCTTTTTCAAAAATTCCACCAAACTCCGAGCTTCATTGTTGGGCAAAGCCACATTTTCAACCCGCTTTGACACACAATCCACACCTACCAATATGTAAGTGTTCCCACAAGATCTCACGAACGGACCCATGAAATCAATGCCCAACACATCAAAAATGTCAATCTCCAAGATGGTGGTGAGGGGCATCTCATTTTTCTAAGAAATCCCACCGGCACTTTGACATTCATCACAATGCTTGACGAGATTGCTAGAGTCATTGTAAAGTGTAGGCCAATGGAATCCACAACTCAACACTTTTGTAGCCATTCTCGCTCTACCATAGTGACCACCATATGGCGAAGAGTGGCAAGCCTCAAGAATCCGTTTGTTCTTCCTCCGGTACACAATGTCAAATCACACCATCGGTACAAATCCAGAAGAGATAAGGCTCATCCCAATAATAGTCAAGGCAATCCTATTTGAGCTTCTTCCTTGGTTTGAAGAGAACTCATTCGGTACAATGCCACTCACAAGATAATTGGTTAAATCGGTGAACCATGGCATCCCGGTCATAGAAATGGCTATGAGTTGCTCATCGAAAATGAATCATTTATCTTAAGGACATCATGTGGCTTCCCCTCCTCCTCCAAATGAGACAAGTGGTCTGCCACTTGGTTTTCACTACCCCGATCTTGAATCTCTAGATCAAACTCTTGCAAAAGAAGTACCCACCGCATTAGTCTTGCTTTAGAATCTTTTTTGCTCATTAAATATCGAAGTGCCTCATGTTCGGTATGAACAATCACCTTTGTTCCCATCAAGTACGGGCGAAACTTCTCCATATAAAAGAAAATAGCAAGGAGCTCTTTTTCGTCACTGTGTAGTTGACTTGGGCATCATTCATGGTCTTGCTAGCATAGTAGACCGGACAGAAGATTTTGTTGATATGTTGCTCCAATACCGCTCCAACCTCCAAATCACTTGCATCACATATGAGCTCAAAAGGTAAGTTCCAATTTGGTGCAGTGATAATATGAGTAGTAGTAAACTTGAACTTGAGCAATTCTAATGCCTCATAAAATCTTTATCGAAATGGAACTTGGAATCATTCTCCAAAAGTTTGCACAAGGGGTTCACCACCTTAGAAAAATACTTGATGAATCGGCGATAGAACTCCGCATGACCCAAAAAGCTCCTCACTCCTTTCACGGATGTGGGGGGCGGGAGTTTGGAGATCAATTCAATTTTTTCTTTATCAACCTCAATACCATGCTTTGAAATTTTTTGGTCGAGGACTATGCCTTCCTCGACCATGAAGTGACACTTCTTCAAATTTAAAACCAAGTTTGTTTCCTTACATCTTGCCGATACCTTTTCAAAATTATTCAAGAAATCATCAAAAGAATTCCCCACCACAAAAAAATCATCCATGAAGACGCAAGATAATACTCCACCATGTCGGTGAAGATGGCCATCATGCACCCTTGAAAAGTTATCGGTGCATTGCATAACCCAAATGGCATATGCGAAAATGCGAAAGTACCATAGGGGAAAGTGAAAGTAGTCTTTTCTTTGTCCTCAGGAGCAATAAGAATTTGATTGTATCCGAAGTATCCATCAAGGAAGAAATAAAAAGCACGTCCGTCCAACCTATCAAGCATTTGATCAAGAAATTGAAGCGGAAAATGATATTTCCGATTGACTTTGTTGAGCTTCCTATAGTCCATGCACAGTCTCCAATCGGTGACAGTTCTTGTGGGGATGAATTTGTTCTTGTCATTTGTTATCACAGTCATGCCCCCTTTTTTGGGACACATTGCACCGGAGAGGTCCACGAGCTATCGGAAATGGGGGTACACAACCCCGACATCCAACCATTTAATGATCTCTTTCTTCACCACCTCTTGCATTGATTCATTTAATATTCTTCGATGTTCAACGGAAGGTTTGGCATCCTCCTCCAAAATAATCTTGTGCATGCAAAAGGCAGGGTTTATACCCCAAATATCCGCCAATGTCCATCCTATAGATTTCTTCCTCTTTTGGAGCACCACCAAAGTAGAGTCTACCTACACGTTAGTAAGCAAGAGGAAAGAATAAAAGGTAAAGTAGAACATGGGCCAAGAAACTCATACCTGAGGTGTGAAGGCAAAGGCTTTAACTCCAAAGTGGGAGGCTCCTCGATTGAGGGCTTTGTTGAAGGAGTCTTCCGATTCTCAAGATCTAAGGACAATTTCTGGGGTTCATAAGTATACGAACCCATTCCTTGCAAAGCATTGACACATTCCACAAAGCCTTCCTTCTCATCTTCATCATAATTAAGCAACATATATTCCAAGGTGTCATTGACATTCATCAAAACACTAACATCATCAACAATCACTTCGGTCATTAAGTCCACAAACGAAGGAACTTCGTTTCTATTTTGTTGCCTCGTCGATTTGCACACATGGAAAACCACTTTTTCATCACCCACTCGGAAAGTGAGCTCACCGGCTTCATCATCGACTAGAGCCTTACCTAGCAAGGAAAGGTCTACCCAAGATAATAGGCACCTTATAGTCAACCTCACAGTCAAGAATCACAAAGTCCGCCGGAATGATGAACTTATTAACAAGAACTAACACATCATCGATAATACCCAACAGTCTCTTTATAGTCCGATCCGCCATTTGCAACCTCATAGATTTGGGTCTTGGTTGCTCAATTCCCAAAGTATTGACTTCATAGTAGGGCATCAAGTTGATACTTGCCCCCAAACCACATAGAGCTTTGGCAAAGTCGGCCCAATAGTGCAAGGGATTGTGAAAGCTCCGGGATTTTCCAGTTTCATAGCCATTGAGTTCACAATAGCAATCACTTGATGTGTCATCTTGATATTATCACAATTCATTGATCTTTTCTCTGTCACCAAATCCTTCATGAACTTTGCATAACCAGGCATGTGTTCCAACGCCTCAACCAACGGCACATTGATGGAAAAACTCTTCATCGTGACAATAAACTTCTTCAATTGGTTCTCACTATTTTTCTTTGCGAGTCTTTGAGGGTATGGAGGAGAAGGCCTTGGCATTGGTGCCTTGGCCTTTGCCACCACCGGTTCCGATATGTCAATCACGTGCTCCCTAGACGGGTTCACTTCTTCTTGGGTCTCCTCCACACTTTCATCAATATTTATCCTCACTTCTTCATTAGCTTGAACCACATTACTTGGAATCTCATCTTCTTGGACCAACACAACATCATCCACAACTCTTCTTTGGTTTGAGGTAGATACCTCTCCACCTTTTCCGCTCCTCGTGGTTACAGCCATGGCATGTCCCGTATTCTTCCCACCCTTTGGATTTACCACTGTATCACTAGGTAGTGCCACCTTAGGCCGAGTGTTTAAAGCCTGTGAGATTTGGCCAAGTTGTACCTCCAAATTGCAGATTGAAGTGTTGTGGGAGGCTAATTGAGCATCGGAGTCGAGATTTTTCTCCATCATTTGCTTGAACATATTTTTAGTTTGTCCCATCTTATTATCAGAAGAACTAGAACCTTGAGATGAATATGGAGATGGGCTGCATGGTTGTTGATACATTGGGGGACTTTGAAAGCCCGATCCCCAATTCTCTTGGTTATTATTATTCCAACCCCCTTAGTTGTTCCCACCCCAATTGCTTTGATTATTTCCTCCCCAATTGCCTTGTTTACCTTGATTATTCCAATTGCCTTGATTATTTTTATTCCCCCAATTACTTTGATTATTGTTACCACCACTCCAATTGCATTGGTGGCCTTGATTGTTCTAATTTTCTTAATTTCCCTGTGATCTCCATTATTTTTGATTTTTTCCTTGAGCATTATTTCTTTGAACTTGATAATTGTTTACATATTGCACTTCTTCTTCTTGGTCATTGTACGGATCACCTTGGTCTTACTCATTATCATCTTGCATAAATTGTTCTGGACGGTTTTGTACTTGTTGACCTTTTTTCCGTCTCTTGTTCATCATCATATTCATACCTTCCATCATATTCACTTGCTTCGGCCCTTGAACTTGTTGAAGCTGAGCTTTGGCCAATTGATTCATAATGGTTGTCAACTCGGCAATTGCTTTATCATGATCATGTAGTTCCTTGTGTAGGTGAATGATATTTGGGTCACTTTTAGGAACATTGGCTCTACTTTGCCACGCCGATGAGGTATCCTCCATCTCGTCCAAAATTTCACATGCTTCGACATATGGCGTGGTCATGAAGTTCCCACCAGCGAGTTGATTTACCACACATTGATTTGTTGTGTTGATCCCCCTGTAGAAAGTTTGTTGGATCATGGCCTCAGTCATATCACTATTCGGGCACTTTAACCATGGTACGATATCTTTCCCAAATCTCGTGCAATGGCTCATTAGGTTCTTGCTTAAAAGCAATAATCTCATCCCGCAGTGTAGCCATATGCCTCGGAGAGAAGAATTTGGAAATAAATTTTTCCGCCAACTCATCCCATGTATGGATGGAATGATTGGGAAGTCTCTCTAACCAGTCCAATGCCTTTGCCCGTAGAGAAACGGGAAAAAGCCTCAACTGCAGCGCATCCTCAGAAACATTAGTTTGCTTGCTCCCCCAACAGGTATCTACAAACCCTTTGAGATGTTTGTAAACATTTTGACTCGCAGCTCCAGTAAAGAATCCCCGTTGTTCAAGGAATGTAAGCATCACATTGGTGATTTGGAAGTTACCCGCCCTAATGCAGGGCGGGACTATGGCGCTAGCATAACCTTCGGTCGGCAACACCATGTGTGCAACTGCTTTTGATGGAGGTGGGGAAGGGTTGGTAATTTTTTCATGACGCGGTTGGCCTCACCTATTTGCTTGAGGTTCGGGATAAACCTCATCACCTTGATCATCGTCCACTTCCTCCCCCAATGAAAAATTCCTAAGGGGCTCATTGTTGAGAGTCATTTTTGTACCTATAATCAATTCAAAAACAAAATTAGTGATTCGGAATGAAAATGAGAAAAATCGTACGCAAACCTAGATATATAGCTAAATCTGTTTTGCTCCCCGACAACGAGGCCAAAAATTGATCTCGCCCAAACTCACACCACAAATATAGGTTGTGAGGCGGTCGAAGCAATAATTAAAACTCAACGCAAGTCGGGGTCGAATCCACAAGGAGCAATATATGGGATTAGGTATATACCTAGTGTGAATGTATGATATGCCCTAAATTACACTTTCACATTTTCAATTGTTGTTTCTACTTATAATTTTAAACTGTTGATTGTAATTGTAAAGGTAAGAGACAATGTTTTTGGGTTTTTGGTTGTTTTTCAAGTGATAAAAGATCTAGGGTTGCGACTTCCGCCTAGTTGTTTACCTAACGGATTTAGTTCTTTAGGGCATGTTTGGTTGATCGGGATATGACATAACAATCAAACACAATTACTCACTCTATACCTCTTGGTAGTTTAAGTGATTATTCCCAATTTGGCTCTCAAGTCCAAATGGGTATTTCATGAAACAAGTGATAATTGCTCTAGTCGGGTCTTACGATCTCGAGGTTCAACCCTTTAATTGGAGCTATCAATTTCTTGAGTTCACCCCAATTCCTAGTTAGCCAAGTCCAAGACTTTGTCTCACTTTCTCAAGTAGAGACTAATTCAATTTGGCATGAATCAACGTTTGCAACCATTAATTCTAGAATTTAAGTAAAAACAAGGCTAAATATCATATACCCGATCATAAATAAACCCTAAATCAATAACCCATTAAGTACCCACACTAGGGTTGGGTCACAACCTTAGCTAAGGGTTTAGCTACTCATGGAAAATGAAGAAATTAAAGAAGAAACTAAGATAGAATTCATAATACTTGATTAAGGAGAGAAAATCTAATGTTTAAAAGCTAAATTAGTACAATGTTACCCAATACAATAAATAAAATCGGCTCAGGTGCTCCCAACTTACAAAACATGACCTAAGAATGACAAAAAAGTTCTATTTATACTAAGCTAAAAATATCTGACAAAAATGCCCATGCGGAGGTTGCGCGGTCGCACGATTCTGTGTGCGGTCCGCACTTCGAGCTTGACTGGTCAACTGAGCTTTCTGCGGTTGCATAAAACTGGGATGTGACCGCACTTCATCTAATTTTGCGGACCGTACATTTATGAGTGCGGCCGCACACTTCAAGTTGGACTGGGGCTGGATTGCATTCTGCAAACTGCACATTTATGAGTGCGGTCGCACTTTGGCCTCCTGCGACCGCACAATAATAGTGCGGTCCGCACATCTTCAATCTCCCAAAATGCATGTTCTCTGAATCTTGTTTTCTGCAGCCGCACAGCAATTGTGTGGTCCGCACTTTGTGAGGAAATTCCATCAGTGCTCCTTTAGAGTTTACAGCCGCACATTATTGTGCGGTCCGCACTGTCGCCCTTTTCGCCTTGTTTTGGTCTTTGTCCAATTTTTTACTCCTTTTGAGTTGATTTTCACTTCTGTAGCTCGTTTCCTAATATCCCTGCAAGAAAGCACATTTCATTAGTTCTCGGGAATACCTTTAAGCATTTTTGAGATAAAACACAAGTAAAAGAGAGCAAATAAGTGGTCAAAATCCCTACTTATCACCCTAACCCGGCAGCAGCTCTCCGTTCTCTTACTGGAGAAGTTTTTGCCTTTAGTCCCGTAGAGAGGAGCTGTGCAGGTAGTTTGAGCAGCTTCGTCAGGGTGATATGTCTGTGACGCATTATGAGATAAGGATCTCAAAGTTAGCCCGACATGCTATTTGGTTGGTTCCCACAGACAGGGAGAGAATCACGAGGTTCATAGATTGTCTCACTTTTCAGCTGCGATTGCTTATGACCAGAGAGAGAGAGTGTTTGGTGTTACTTTTGATGAGGTTGTCGACATTGCTGGTCAGATTGAGATGTTTCGCAGTCAGGAGAGGGTTGAGAGATAGTCCAAGAGGCCTCGTGGACAAGGTGGATTTGGCGGTGTTCCTTCTAGGGGTCAGTTCCAGCACAGTAGGGGTCATCTATTCAGACATGCTCAGACAGCTCTCCTAGTTCACCGTAGTGCATCATCTGGTCATGTGTCATACAGTTAATATCAGGTCCAGTTGTGATTGAGTGCACTGCCAGCATAGAGTTCTCACCATGCCTCGTCAGCCCAGCTTTCCACGGGTAGTACCTCAGGGCATCAGGAGCAGCAGTTTCATCAGAGGAAGGGTTGTTTCGAGTGCAGAGATTTTGGTCACATTAAGAGAGATTGCCCTAGGTTGTTAAGTGGGGCTCCACAGTAGAGTACTCGGCCGATGGCACCAGCACCAGCAGCTCCACCACCCATCCAGTCAGCTCAAGGTGGGGCTGAATCAGCTAGGGGTCGTCCGAGAGAGGGAGGCCGATCAGGGGGCGACCAAGCCTGTTTCTATACCCTCACTACCAGACCAGATGCCATTACCTCAGATGTTGTGATTATAGGTATTGTCTCAGTTTTTCATAGAGATGCCTTTGTATTATTTGACCCTGGTTTCACTTATTCATATGTGTCCTCGTATTTCCCTCATTTTCTGGATATGCCCCGTGAGTCTCTAGTTTCATCTGTTCATGTATCTACTCTGATGGGTGATACTATTATTGTGAACTATGTATATCGGTCATGTGTGGTGTCTATTGGGAGTCTGGAGACCAGAGTAGATCTTTTGCTACTCAGTATGGTCGATTTTTTATGCGATATTGGGTATGGATTGGTTGTCTCCATGTCATTTTATACTAGATTATCATGCTAAGACCGTGATGTTGGCGATACTGGGGTTTCCGAGGGTTGAGTGGAGTAGTTCTATAGACTATGTTCCTAGCAGAGTGATTTCATACTTGAAGGCTCAACGGATGGTTGAGAAGGGTTGTCTATCTTATTTGGCCTTTGTTAGGGATGTTAGTGTAGAGGCCCCTGATATTGATTCTGTTCCTATGATGTGTGATTTCCCGGATGTATTTTCTGCATACCTACAGGGCATGCTGCCTGCAGGGATACTGACTTCGGTATCGATTTGGTGTCGGGCACTCAGTTCATTTTTATTCCACCGTATCGTACGGAACCAGCAGAGTTGAAGGAGTTGACGGAACATCTTAAGGAACTCCTTCATAAGGGGTTTATTCGGTGTCACCTTGGGGTGCACCAGTTCTATTTGTAAAGAAGAAGGATGGTACTATGAGAATGTGCATTGAATAAAGGTAGATGAACAAGGTCACAGTCAAGAACAAGTATCCTTTGCCACGTTTTGATGATCTATTTGACCAGCTTCAGGGAGAGATGGTGTTCTCCAAGATTGATTTGAGGTCAGGTATCACCAGCTGAAGATTCGGGACTCGGATATTCTTAAGATAGCTTTCAAGACCCGATATGGCCATTATGAGTTCCTTGTGATGTCTTTTGGGCTGACTAACTCCCCAGCATCGTTCATGAATTTGATGAACAATTTGTTTCAGCCTTATCTGTGTTCATTATTGCATTCGTTGATGACATCCTGGTGTACTCTCATAGCCAGGAAGAGCATGCTCAGCATCTGAGGATTGTGTTACAACGGTTAAGAGAGGAGAAGCTTTATGCAAGGTTCTCTAAGTGTGAGTTTTGGCTCAATTCAGTGGCATTCTTGGGGCACATGGTGTCCAGTGAGGGTATTCAAGTGGATCCGAAGAAGATAGAGGCAGTGCAGAGTTGGCCCAGATCGTCCTCAACCATGGAGATTCGGAACTTTCTTGGTTTGGCGGGCTATTACCGTTGTTTTATAGAGGGTTTCTCATCTGTTGCATCGCCCTTGACCAAATTGACCCAAAAAGGTGCTCCATTCAGGTGGTCGGATGAGTGCGAGGAGAGATTTCAGAAGCTCAAGACTGCTTTGACCATGACTCCAGTTCCTCCATCAGCTTCTGGTTCTTATATACTGTATTGTGATGCCTCACAGATCGGTATTGGGTGTGCTCTGATGCAGAAGTGTAGAGTGATTGCTTATGCTTCGCGCTAGTTGAAGACCCATGAGAAGAACTATTTGGTCCATTATCTTGAGTTAGTAGCTATTGTTCACGCCCTGAAGATTTGGCGACACTATTTGTACGGTGTTCATTGTGAGATTTACACTGATCACCGGAGTTTGCAGCATCTGTTCAAGTAGAAGGATCTCAATTTGCGTCAACGGAGCCGGTTGGAGCTTCTTAAGGACTATGATATCACCATTCTATACCATCCCGGGAAGTCCAATGTGGTGGCCGATGCCTTGAGTCACCTAGCGGAGAGTTTGGGGAGCTTAGCATATCTTCCAGCAGTAGAGAGGCCATTGGCATTGGATTATCAGGCCTTAGCCAGCCAGTTTTTCAGATTGGATATTTCTGAGCCGAGTCGGGTATTGGCTTGTGTGATCTCCAGGTCTTCGCTTTATGATTGTATTAGGGAGATTCAATATGATGACCCCCATCTGCTTGTCCTTCATTATAGGGTTCAACGAGGTGATTCCATGGATGTGACTATGGGTGATGACTGGGTGTTGATGATACAGGTCTAGATATGTGTTTCCAATGTAGATGGACTACGGGAGTAGATTCTTGAGGAGGCCCACAGCTTGCGGTATTCCATCCATCTGGGTGCCGCGAAAATGTACCAGGATTTGAGACAACACTATTGGTGGACGAGGATGAAGAAAGATATAGTTGGGTTTAGCTTGGTGCCTCAACTGTTAGCAGTTAAAGTATGAGCATTAGAGACTGGGTGGCTTCTTTCAGAGGTTATAGATCCCAGAGTATAAGTGGGAGTAGGACACCATGGATTTCGTAGTTGCGCTCCCACGGACTTCGAGAAAGATCGATGCTATTTGGGTGATTGCGGATCGGCTGACCAAGTTTGCGCACTTCATTCCAGTTGGTACCACTTATTCTTCAGAGCGGGTGGCTGAGATTTACATCCGAGAGATTCTCCGCCTTCACTGTGTCCCGGTTTCCATCATTTCATATAGAGGCACACAGTTTACATCGCAGTTTTGGAGAGCCGTGCAGCAAGAGTTAGGTACTTAGGTTGAGTTAAGCGCAACATTTAACCCTCAGACATATGGACAGTCCGAGCGCACTATCTAGATATTGGAGGACATGCTACGCTCTTGTGTCATTGATTTTGGGGGTTCATGGGACCAGTTTCTGCCACTCGTGGAGTTTGCATACAACAACAATTATTAGTCGAGCATTAAGATGGCTCTGTACGAGGATTTTTATGGGAGGCGGTGTAGATCTCCGGTGGGATGGTTTGATCCAGGTGAGGCTAGGCTTTTGGGTACAGACTTGGTCCAGGATGCATTAGGCAAGGTGAATTGATTCAGGAGCGGCTTCGCACGATGAAGTCTAGAAAAAAGAGCTATGCCGATAGGAAAGTTCGTGATGTGTCTTATATGGTCGGGGAGAATGTTCTGCTGAAGGTATCTCCCATGAAGGGTGTTATGAGGTTTGGGAAGAGAGGCAAGTTGAGCCCTCATTTCATTGGGCCTTTTACTTCAGAGGATTGGGGAGGTGGTTTACAAGCTTGCCTTGCCACCTATATTGTCGAGTGTGCATCCAGTATTTCATGTTTCCATGCTCCGGAAGTACGTCGGCGATCCGTCTCATGTTTTGGATTTCAACACAGTTCAATTGGATGGTGATATGACTTATGATGTGGAGCCGGTGGCCATCTTGGAGCGGCAGGTTCGAAAGTTGAGGTCAAAGGATATAGATTCAGTGAAGGTTCAGTGTGTCACATCTCACGTTTTCGTACGTTAAAAGTTTTGTCTTCAGTTAACCGACATGAACTCGGGATGAGATCATTTTGACGTTAACATATTTACATTTTTTTTTTAAAATAATAATAATAATAATAATAAGTGTTATGAAGGATCAAGGGGTATACGAATTAAAGAAAATGAGCTTCGTTGAAAGTGGCCAATTTGGGATAAAAATACGAGCCGAGCGATAATACCCGATATTTATGGACTGGTACCATACAAAGTACCATATGACCGTGATAATATGTTGTATAAAGTATATTAAAAATAAGTAAAATTTTAATTAATTTGAGATAATTTTTAATTATGCGGGTAATTGTTAATTATCCAAAATATTTTGGATAAAAAATATTACGTGGCAAATTTTGCCTTAAACAAAGTGTGACTCATACTTTTATTAATATATGTGGCTTGACCAAATAAACTTTGGGAACAAGGGTAGTTGCCGTGGCAGTATTCAACTCTTTCCAATCACTCTTTATGTAAGGAATGCCTATATATTTATATAGTGTCTTGAAGAGTACCATTACATTCAGATTCCTTCAATTCAAACAATTTCTTTACTTGCCCATCGTCACTTACCAACAAGAATAAAAGAACTTTATTGCCAATTATTTCTGATGGTTTGACAACCATTCTCTTTTTGTCCATAAATTTAATACCTCACCCTGTGATGTTTCCTGTTTTGGTGTGCGGAAGAAGTGAAAAATGCCTGTAGTTTTATATTAAATATAAAGGAGTACGGTGCAATCTTTTTCAAGAATATTATATAGATTTTTTCTCTAATCCGATCTCGCTGTCATGTGTTTTATCGCAATTAACGTGTGTTAGAAGGATTGTCAAGAGAATCGGCTTAGGTATGTTAAGGCTATCCCTTCTTTTTTTTGGCATGGTCCAAATTATACTGAAGAAACGAGCAAATACACAGTTTCTATAAATTACTCTATTCATAGAAATAGTAAGGGTGTCTATATTCATGATTCCCACATGAGAATTATTATTATCTTCTATTCATGAGTCTCAGAAATATGTATGTTGGTAAAGTTTATTTCATGATATTAATCAGAGGAATAATGGCTGTATGGCGTACCGAGAGATTTTATTGACGTACTTCATATGAATTTCATGCATTTACATATGCGCATTGGCCCATGACAAGATAGCGTTATATACGCGTATATATGTATACATATGTATATGGGATATGGGAAAAGGTGACAGCGTTATATACGCACCACCACCTGATCAGCCGATATATGATGATGATGTTGCCCACAGTGGCTAAAATATAGTTCAAACAACGTTATATACGCGTATATATATATATATATATATATATATATATATATGCGTGTGTATGTATATTCAAACGGAGTTATATACGCGTATAGATGTATGTATATATATATATATATGTATATGGGATATGGGAAAGGTTATGGCGTTATATACGCACCACCACCTGATCAGCTGGTATACGATGATGATTTTTCCCACAGTGGTTGATATAATATGATGGGATGCCCTCAGAGGCTGATGATGTTATGAAACATGTACCTATGCACGACATGACATTCATATGCATATGCATGACGCTGAAAGTAATTTATGATTTACAAAGCTATTCAGGCTTATCGGTTGAGTCATGTGCTCTATATTTCTTCCATGTCTCTTATGTACTTATTTATGTGCCTTACATACTCAGTACATTATTCGTACTGATGTCCCTTTTATCTGGGTACGCTGGGTTTCATGCCCGCAGGTGCAGGTAGGCGAACTGACGGTCCCCCTACTTAGGATCCCTGATCAGCGAGAGTTGGAGTGCTCCACTTGATCTGGAGCTACTTTTGATTTCTGTATGATATGTTTGTATATAGATATATATGGGTATGACGTGGCTCAGACCCGTCTTTATACAATTATGTTTCTATTAGAGGTCTGTAGACAGTATGTCTAGTTGTATAGTATGTGGCCTTGCCTGCGTCCAGTTTTGGGATGTATAGTTGTCTATAACAGCCTTGTCGGCTCGTTCTACGTATGTTGTACGGATATATATTTATTCCTTTTTGTGCAGATTTCCTTCATGTATAATGTTCTCGTAATTCAGCAGATGTTATTCAGGTTCATATTTTAGACACATGTCTAGGGGTGTTTGACAGGTAGGACTCAGTCACTCATCGCAGCCCATCGGCTTGGGTCATGACAGAAGTGGTATCAAAGAAGTTCTGTCCTAGGGTTGTCTATAGACCGTGTCTAGTAGAGCCTTGTTTATGGGTGTGTCTTGCACCACACTTATAAACAGGAGGCTACAGGACATATAGGATGTTATCCTTTCTTTTTATCTCAGATCGTGCAATACAAGAATTCATGTTCCTAACGATACGTTATATTATTAGCAATGCCCCCAAAGAGTACGACCTCCCAAAAGGGAAAGTCCGTGGCTGGTGAGACTACTAGTCGAGTGCCACGAGTTACCAGGGCTCGGGGAGAATCTCATGGTGAGGTTCTATCTCAGACTTCACATACCCCGCCTTTTCCAGAAGAGCTCCGAAGGGCACCAACTTCAGTGCCCGCCCCTGCACATTCAGCACCTCAGCCGGATGCGCCGGGTCAGTAGATGAGATATGTTGTTCAGTTATTGACCCGATTAGTAGCCGCACAAGCTCGGCGTCAGGAAACAAGTATCGGTCATGCAGATAGGTCCGTGAGTGCGAGGGTTTGTGACTTTATTAATTTAGATCCTCTAGTATTCACTAGAGCAGACACGAATGAGGACCCTCAGGTATTTATTGATGGAGTGCAGAGGACGTTACAGGTAATGAAGGCCACTGCGACGGAGTCAGTTGAGCTAGCTTCCTTTAGACTCCGAGATGTTGCATTTAATTGGTACGAGTCTTGGGAATTGTCCAGAGGTGAGGATGCCCCTCCAGCGGTATGGCAGGAGTTTACAGAAGCTTTTCTTCATCATTATCTGCCACCAGAGCTTAGGTGAGCCAGAGTTGATAGGTTCTTAACCCTTCGGCAGGGAAACATGAGTGTTCGGGAGTATTGTCTTTAGTTTGATTCATTGGCTAGGTATGCTCCCACTATTGTATCTAAGATGGAGGATCGGGTTCATCGGTTCGTGATGGTATTAGAGCCTCACTTGCTTAATGATTGTATGTCAGTTTCACTTCATCTAGACATGGATATTTCTCGTATGCAGGCATACACTCAGGGTGTAGAGGAGCGTAAACAGAAACAGAAGACCGACCCTGAGCATGATAGGGCCCAGAATAAGAGAGAGGGGTCTTCGGGTCCTTCTGGTGAGTTTCGAGGTGGTCAGAGGCAGCAGTATTCGAGATATCCATCCCAGCCCTCGGCTAGCGTGCCCCCTCAGCTTGGCGGTAAGATATTTGATCGTTCTACATATTCAGGGCCTGGTCAGAATTTTAGGTGCTCAGGTTCTCAGTATAGGGGTGAGTCGAATCATATGAGGCCACCCTTGCCACGATGTACTCAATGTGGTAAGCAGCATACCGGACAGTGCCGTATGTGATTAGGTGTTTGTTATACTTGTGGTTATCCGGGCCACGTTATGGGGGAATGTTCGATGAGAGGTGATGCAAGCGTAGCTCAGCCAGCAGGATCTGTAGCTGGATCGTCATCATCAGTACGTCCCCTGGGCAAGGTCCCCATGCACCAATGACTCGTGGTAGAGGCAAAGGCTGAGCATCTAGCTCGAGCATCCCTCGGAACCACATTTATACGTTGGCAGGATGACAGGACCAAGAGTCATCGCCTGATGTTGTTACAGGTATATTATCAGTCTCCTCTTATGATGTATATGCACCGATTGATCCAGGTTCCACCTTATCATACGTTACTCCATTGGTTGCTAGTAAGTTGGAAATAAAACCTGAGTTGATTAAACCATTTGAGGTATCTACGCTTGCTGGGGATTCGGCGGTATCTAAGCAAGTATATAGGGGTTATATAATAATAGTTCATGGTCGACCTACCGTAGCAGACTTAATCGAGTTAGATATGGTAGTATTTGATGTTATAATGGGTATGGAAGCATGCCAACATTGATTGTAGATCAAAGATAGTCTGATTTCAATTTCCAGGGGAGCCTGTTTTGGAATGGAAAGGTAATACGGCGTCGCCGAGAGGAAGATTCATTTCCTATCTCAAGTCAAGGAAGATGATCAGAAAGGGCTGTATTTATCACTTAGTTCGGGTTCAGGATGTGGAAGTAGAGTCACCAATCATTCAGTCCATCCTTGTGGTAAATGAGTTTCCAGATATCTTTCCTGATGAACTTCCAGGTCTCCCGCCAGAGCGAGAAATTGAGTTTTCTATTGACCTACTACCAGATACTCACCCAATATCTATTCCTCCCTATAGAATGGCCCCCACAGAGCTGAAAGAGTTGAAAGAAAAACTAAATACTTGCTTGAAAAGGTTTTATCAGACCTAGTACGTCACCGTGGGGAGCACCTGTGTTGTTTGTAAGGAAGAAAGATGGTTCCTTATGAATGTGTATTGATTATAGGCAACTGAATAAGGTAACGATCAAGAATAAGTACCCGCTCCCGAGGATTGACGATTTATTTGATCAGTTGCAAGGCGCCAAGTGCTTTTCAAAGATAGACTTGAGGTCCGGGTACCATTAGGTAAGGGTTGAGGATGAAGATATTCCAAAGACAACATTCAGGACTAGATATGGGCACTTTGAGTTTCGGGTTATTTCGTTTAGTTTGACCAATGCCCTAGCAGTATTCATGGATTTGATGAACCGTGTGTTCAGGACTTTCTTAGATCTGTTTTTAATTGTATTTATTGACGATATATTGGTATATACTCGTTCAGAGGATGAGCATGCTGGTCATCTGCGTACTGTGCTCAGAAATCTACAAGAAAGGAAGTTGTATGCAAAATTTTCTAAGTGTGAATTATGGTTGAACTCTGTAACTTTCCTTGGGAATATCATTTTGGGTGAAGGCATCCAGGTGGATACACAAATGATTGAAGGAGTAAAGACTTGGCCTAGACCCACAACACCGGTGGAGGTTCGTAGCTTTCTTGGATTGGCGAGTTATTACAGGAGATTTGTGGAAGGATTTTCTTCCCTTTCAACACCTTTAACAAAGTTGACTCAGAAAGGAGCAAAGTTTCAATGGATTGATGCTTGCGAATGGTGTTTCCAGGCATTAAAGGACAGATTAACTTCAACACATGTTCTAACGCTCCTAGAAGGGACTGATGGTTATGTTATCTATTGTGATGCTTCATGCATTGGATTGGGTTGTGTGCTGATGCAGTATGGTAAGGTTGTGGCTTATGCTTCTAGACAACTAAGAAAGCACGAGAAGAACTACCTGACCCACGATTTAGAATTAGTTGCGGTGATTCATGCACTAAAAATGTGGAGGCACTACTTATATGGCATTCATGTTGATATCTATATGGATCATAAGAGCCTCCAGTACATCTTCAAGAAAAAGGAATTGAATCTACGTCAAAGGATATGGTTGGAGCTACTTAAAGACTATGACGTTGAAATTTTATACTATCTGGGGAAGTCGAATGTAGTAGCTAACACCCTCAGCCGTAGATCTATGGTAGCCTATCGTATTTGCAGCCAGAAAAGAGGGGAATATCTCGTGAGGTTCATCAACTAGCTAGTCTTGGAGTTCGGTTAGTGGAGTTAGGTGATATTGGAATTACTATTCAAGATACGACAACATCCTCTTTAGTAACTGAAGTAAAGGAACTCCAATACGAGGATCCTGTGTTAGTTCTTTATAGGGACACCACCCTTCAGAAGGAGAAGACACCATTTGAAATTATAGAAGATGGAGTCCTCAAATATCAAGGGTGATTGTGTGTGTCTAATGTTTCAGGGCTGTGTCGGCTGGTTATGGGAGAAACTCACTATTCTCGTTATTCTATCCGTCCAAGAGCAACAAAGATGTATCATGACATCAAGGAAATATATTGGTGGGACGGAATGAAAAAGGATATAGCATAATTTGTTGCTCAGCGTCCTAACTATCAGCAGGTTAAGATTGAGCATCAAAAACTCGATGAATATTTGCAGGCTATGAAGATTCCCACTTGGAAATGGGAGATAATCAATATGGACTTCATCGTAGGCTTACCTCGTACCCAGCGTAAGTTCTATTCGATATGGATAATTGTTGATAGGCTTACAAAATTAGACCTTTTTTTGCCCGTTAGAACTACATATTCCTCAGAAGACTATGCGAAACTTTATATCAAGGAAATAGTACGACTGCATGGTGTCCCTGTATCTATTATCTCGGATAGAGGAGCTCAATTTACAGCTAACTTTTGGAGGTCCTTCCAAAAGGGATTAGGGACTCAAGTAAGTCTTAGTACAACATTTTATCCCTAGATAGACGGACAAGATGAGCGTACTATTCAAACACTGGAGGATATGCTGCGAGCTTGTGTGATAGACTTCAAAGGTAGCTGGGATGATCATCTGCGCTTATTGAGTTCCCATATAATAATAGCTACCATTCCAGCATTCAGATGGCTCCATACAAAGCTCTTTACGGAAGGAAGTGTAGGTCGTCTATAGGGTGGTTCGATGTTGGAGAATCTGGATTACATAGGCCATACCTGGTTCAGCAATCCATAGAAAAAGTAAAGCCTATCCGGGTTCGACTATTGACAGCTCAGAGTCGTCAGAAGTCATATTCGGACGTGCGGCGACGAGATTTAGAGTTCAAGGGTGATGACTGGGTATTCTTAAAAGTGTCACCTATGAAGGGTGTGATGAGGTTTGGCAAGAAATGCAAACTTAGCCCACGATATATTGGGCCTTATTGGATCATTCGGAGAGTTGGCCAAGTAGCTTATGAGTTAGAATTGCCCTCAGAGTTGGAGTCTGTCCATCCAGTTTTTCACGTATCTATGTTACGGAAGTGCATTGGCGATCCTACCCGAGTGGTGCCCACGGATGATGTACAGATTACAGAGGACTTGTCATATGAGGAAATTCTTTTTGCCATCCGAGATCGACAAATTCGCAAGCTACGGAATAAGGAGGTAGCCTTAAATTACTAGGTTTCTACAAGAAGAGTTGGTAGTAGTGTTGTTACAAGGGAGACTCTACCAAGGTTATATAAATCTCGAAAGGTTAATCGTTCGAGGACGAATGTTTCTAAGGGAGGAAGGATGTCACATCTCGCATTTTCGTACGTTAAAAGTTTCATCTTCGGTTAACCGACGTGAACACGGGATGAGATCATTTTGATGTTAACGTATTTACATTTTTGAAAAAATAATAATGTAATAAGTTTTATGAAGGATAAAGGGGTATACGAATTAAAGAAAATGAGATTCGTTAAAAGTGGTCAATTTGGGATAAAATACAAGTCGAGTGATAATACCCAATATTTATAGACTAGTACCATACAAAGTACCATATGACCGTGATAATATGATGTATAAAGTATATTAAAAATAAGTAAAATTTTAATTAATTTGAGATAAATTTTAATTATGCGGATAATTGGTAATTATCCAAAATATTTTGGATAAAAAACAAAACGTGACAAATTTTGCCTTAAGCAAAGTGTGACTCATACTTTTATTAATATATGTGGCTTGACCAAATGGATTTTGGGAACAAGGGTAGTTGACATGGCAGTATTCAACTCTTTCTAATCACTCTTTATGTAAGGAATGACTATATATTTATATAGTGTCTTGAAGAGTACCATTACATTCAGATTCCTTCAACTCCAACAATTTCTTTACTTGCCCATCGTCACTTACCAACAAGAATAAAAGAACTTTATTGCCAATTATTTCTGATGGTTTGACAACCATTCTCTTTTGGTCCATAAATTTAATACTTCACCTTGTGATGTTTTCTGTTTTGGTGAGCGGAAGATAACCAAGTGAAAAATGCCTGTAGTTTTCCTTTAAATATAAAGGAGTACGGTGTAATCTTTCTCAAGAATATTATATGGATTATCTCCCTACTTCGATCTTGCCATCATGTACTTTATCATAATTAACGTGTGTTAGAAGAATTGTCAAGAGAATCGGCTTAGGTATGTTAAGGCTATCCCTTCTTTCTTTTGGCATGGTCCAAANGTGATGTTATGAAACATGTACCTATGCACGACATGTCCAAATTATACTGAAGAAACGAGCAAATACACAGTTTCTATAAATTACTCTATTCATAGAAATAGTAGGGGTGTCTATATTCTTGATTCCCACATGAGAATTATTATTATCTTTTGTTCATGATTCTCGAAAATAGGTATGTTGGTAAAGTTTATTTCATGATATTAATCAGAGGCATAATGGCCTTATGGCGTACCGAGAGATTTTATTGACGTATTTCATATGCATTTCATGCATTTACATATTCACATTAACCCATGACCAGATGGCGTTATATACGCGTATATATGTAAACATATGTATATGGGATATGGGAAAAGGTTACGACGTTATATACGCACCACCGCCTGATTAGCTGGTATATGATGATAATGTTGCTCACAGTGGCTGAAATATGGTTCAAACGACGTTATATACGCGTATATATATATATATATATATGTATATATATATATATATATGTATATATGTATATATATATATATATATGTATATATGTATATTCAAACAGCATTATATACGCGTATATATGTATGTATATATATGTATATGGGATACGGGAAAGGTTATGGCGTTATATATGCACCACCACCTGATTAGCTGGTATACGATGATGATTTTGTCCACAGTGGCCGATATGATATGATGGGATGCCCTCAGAGGGTGGTGATGTTATGAAACATGTACCTATGCACGACATG
>ML394519.1:40259-104537 GCA_005239525.1 Nicotiana knightiana
GTCCAAATTATACTGAAGAAACGAGCAAATACACAGTTTCTATAAATTACTCTATTCATAGAAATAGTAGGGGTGTCTATATTCTTGATTCCCACATGAGAATTATTATTATCTTTTGTTCATGATTCTCGAAAATAGGTATGTTGGTAAAGTTTATTTCATGATATTAATCAGAGGCATAATGGCCTTATGGCGTACCGAGAGATTTTATTGACGTATTTCATATGCATTTCATGCATTTACATATTCACATTAACCCATGACCAGATGGCGTTATATACGCGTATATATGTAAACATATGTATATGGGATATGGGAAAAGGTTACGACGTTATATACGCCCCACCGCCTGATTAGCTGGTATATGATGATAATGTTGCCCACAGTGACTGAAATATGGTTCAAACGACGTTATATACGCGTACATATATATATGTATATATACATATATATATGTATATATACATATATATATGTATATATACATATATATATATATATGTATGTATGTATATTCAAACAGCATTATATACGCGTATATATGTATGTATATATATGTATATGGGATACGGGAAAGGTTATGGCGTTATATATGCACCACCACCTGATTAGCTGGTATACGATGATGATTTTGTCCACAGTGGCCGATATGATATGATGGGATGCCCTCAGAGGGTGATGATGTTATGAAACATGTACCTATGCACGACATGACATTCATATGCATATGCATGACACTAAAAGTAGTTTATGATTTACAAAGCTATTCAGGCTTGCAGGTTGAGTCATATGCTCTATATTTCTTCCATGTCTCGTATGTACTTATTTATGTGCCTTACATAGTCAGTACATTATTCGTACTGACATCCCTTTTGCCCGGGGACGCTGCGTTTCATGCCCGCAGGTGCACGTAGGCGAACTGACGGTCCCCCTTCTTAGGATCTCTGATTAGCGAGAGTTGGAGTGCTCCACTTGATCCGGAGCTACTTTTGATTTCTGTACGATACGTTTGTATATAGATATATATATGGGTATGACGTGGCTCAAACCCGTCTTTATACAATTATATTTCTATTAGAGGTCTGTAGACAGTATGTCTAGTTGGTAGTATATGTCCTTGCCGGATTCCAGATTTGAGATGTATGTCTATAGCAGCCTTGTCGGCTCATCCTACGTATGTTGTACGTATATGTATGTATGCCTTTTTGTGCAGATTTCCTTCATGTATAATGTTTTCGTAATTCAGCAGATGTTGTTCAGGTTCATATTTTAGACACATGTCTAGGGGTGTTTGACATGTAAGACTCAGGCACCTGTCGCGGCCCATCGGCTTGGGTCGTGACACAGTGGAGAGGTCAGCCCATGGATGAGGCCATTAGGGACCGAGCGGGAGATGGAGAGCAGATATCCACACCTATTTGAAACTCTAGGTATTTTTCTAGACCCTTTCGAGGACGACCATTTGTTTAAGAGGGGGAGGATGTAACGACCCAGCCGGTCGTTTCGAGAGTTATATCATGTTCCCCCATATTCTGCTTCTTTTGTGCTCTGCAGTTGTTATATGTCATACCAGGTTGGTTGGTTCGGGTCTGGAGTGATGTTAGAGAGAATTGAGACACTTAGTCTATTAATTGGAAGCTTGAGTTCGAAAAGTCGGCCGGATGTCGACTTATTTGTAAACGGCCTTGGATTTGAATTTTGATGTTCTATTAGCTCTGTTAGGTGATTTTGGACATAGGAGCGCGTCCGGAATGTGATTTGGGGACCCATGGTAGAATTAGGCTTAAATTGGCGAAAGTTGGAATTTGGGAGAATTTGTCCAGCAGTTCAAATTTTGATATCGGAGTTGGATTTGACTTTCGGGAATTGGAGTAGGTTCATGGTGTCTTTATGACTTGTGTGCAAAATTTGAGGTCAATCGGATCTGGTTTGATAGAATTCAGCGTCATTTGCGAAAATCATAAGTTTAGAAATTTTTTAGGCTTGAATCGATGTGTAATCCGTGTGTTGGTGTTTTTTGGGGGGTGATTTGAGGGTTTGACTAAGTTCTTAATGGGTTATATGACTTGTTGGTATGTTTGGTTGAGGTCCCGGGAGCCTCGGGTCGATTTCGGGTGGTTAACGGACCAAGTTTTGGAGTTAGAAGGTTGCAGAATTTTTCTGGTGTTCTGGTGCTTCGCACCTGCAGCGGGGAGTCCGCAGGTGCGGACCCACAGAAGCAAAGAGGAGGACGTAGATGCGGACAAGGCCAGGCTGGGATGGGAGCACAGGTGCGAGAAGGGGGCCACATCTGCAAATCCGCAATTGCAGAAGAGGGAGCGCAGAAGCGGAAGTGGCATGGAGTGAGAAGGATCGCAGAAGCGGGCAAGGGCCCGCAGGTGCGATCATTTGACCGCAGAAGCGGAATTCGCATCTGCAATGAAATTTCCGCAGGTGCAGCGTCACAGATGTGATAGAAGGTCCGTAGCTTGCGGAACTGCTGGGTGGAAAATATCAACTTCGAGGGTTTGAATCCCATTTTAAATTTTGGAACTTGGGAGCTCGGTGTGAGGCGATTTATCGAGGATTCTCCAAGTAAATTGTTAGGGTAAGTGATTCTAACCCGTATTGGACTAAAATTTCATGAATCTATTGCTATTCTCATCATCTAATTAGGGATTTGAAGTGAAATTTGGGGATTTAGGGCTTGCGAATTGGAGAGTGGATTTTGGGGAAATGGGTGACCAAAGGGTGTCAGATATTCATAAATTTAGTATGGTTAGACTTGTGAGTGAATGGGCTTTCAAGTTTTGTGACTTTTGTCGGATTTCAAGATATGGGCCCGGGGGACCGGGTTGATCCCGTTTCGGATTATTAGGTTAGATTTCATGCTTCTTTATAGAATTGATTCTTTAGCCTATATTGATTACCTTTTACTGTTTGTGGCTAGATTCGGGGCATTTGGAGACTGATTCGAGGGGCAAGGACATTTCGGAGTAGGATTTCTACGCAATTGAGGTAAGTAACATTCTTAAATCTGGTCATGAGGGTATGAAACCCAGGAATTCGGTATGATGTGACTATTTGGAGGTGACGCACATGCTAGGTGATGGGCGTGTGAGCGTGCACCGTGAGGGATTGTGACTTGGTCCGTCCCTTGAGACCGTAAAGTTGAATAGCCTATTGTTGCTTACATACTTTCCTTCTCTTCTAGATATTTGGCTACCATTCATGTTAGAAATCATGCTTAGGCTATGTATTGGTGTTTCAGAGATCCGCAGGGTGGTCGTGATACCTGCTAAACCTTCCTGCTTATTGATATTGTACTCAGTCGTAGAATTTCTTGTATATTATACCTCAATATCTGTTATTCCCTATTGATACATTATAACATTCCGATTTAGGCTGATTCCATTTCATTACTGAGCGCCGTGAGACTAGAGAGGTTCATGACTGAATGAGGTCGAGGTTCTGTCTGTGAGGTATTGATACCGTATCACGTGAGTTGTCCATGAGGATTCTTATATGATACTGTAGCACGTGAGCTGTTCGTGTGGATCTTGATGTGACACTATAGCACGTGAGTTGTCCGTGCGAATTATAGCGCTTGGTCTGTAGGAGGCCCTCCGCAGTCTGTACACCTCCAGTGAGCGGAGATACCTATTGAGCATGTGTATTGAGGGCTGAGAGCCGAGTACTGAGCTATTGAGATCTTGAGTGACTAGACCATGAGAGGTTGCATTTGTCTTCTATGTTGCTGCATTTAGCTGATTCATGCTACTGTTCTGAACTTCCGGAAAATACATATTTCCGGACTTGACTCATGTCTATTTTCATTGTTGAAAATTTATGAAATGAACTGTATTGTATAGCTCGTCACTGCTTCTCAGTTCCTTGTTTATTTCTATTACTTGATGATTTGGATGTACTCATGCTACACCCTACACTTTATGTGCAGATCCAGGTGTGTCCGGTTACGGAGGTCGTTGAGTTCGTGTGTGATCAAGTATCAGAGACTTATGAGGTAGATGTCGGCGTCCGCAGACCTTGTCTCTCCTTCTATGCTTTCTTTCTTTTTCTGTATTGATACTTAGACACACACTGTTGTATACACTATTTTTATTAGACTGAATATCCAGATGTTCATGACTTAGTGACACCCCGATGTTTGGGGCTATCTTTCTGCATTATATTTTGAGTCAAACTCCCATTTTTATGAAACATCCTGTTATGAAAAAGGCTCTTGATTTATCTTTTATGAAACGTTGAAGTATTTTTGAGAATCGGCTTGCAGTACCACTGATAGGTGCCATCACGACATGCTAGAGTTTTGGGTCGTGATAGACCTGTACCTATTAGATACTTTAACTTCACTTAATATGTTCTTAACAGATATACAAAAATAATCAATAAAACAAATAAGATGATTGTATTTGACACGCCCTGACACCTAACAAATAAAAAAAAGCCATATGACTTTTGATTTCAATTTCAAAATCGCCCAGCATAACAATGGTGCGGCGTTGGCGAAGGAGTGGTAGTGAGGTGGTGTGAATGGTCGATTCCGAAAAATTATCATTTTTCTTATAAAATAAAATAAAAAATGGGATTTTGAGTTACTCAGGGTCTGTTTTTGTTTCATTTTTATATTTTTCTTCCTAAATATTAGTTCGTAATTACTAGACATTCAATTTGAGAGTAGTATCAAATTGAAGATGGAATAAGATTGTATACGGTAGAAATCGGGGTAGCCCGATTTCACTATTTGATCGAGACCAAGATGTTGCATCGAAGAGTTGAGGCACTTAGTTCGAGATCGAAGTCTCTTTCGAAGATCAAAGTCGTTATCAATTGAAACCAGGGGAGATAGACTTCAAGTAACATCGGGGATAACTTAGTAACAGAAAGAGCAAGATATACGTGACTGGTCGATGATCATGACGTGAATCTCGGAACAGATCAAATCAGAAGTAGTTAATTAGTTGTTTATACGATTCCCTTCTATAATTAGAAGTATACCATAATTAGGATTACTTTACTATATGAAGGGGAATTCCAGTCATTTGTAATCATTATTATTCATGGAGAAAACGCTATACAATTTCTTCCTTCCTTGCCTACTATTCATCAGAATTATTTTATCTTTATTGTTGTTATACTATTATCACCTCGAGAATACTCTAATACGAGGTCGAGGCTCAGCTCGCACACTGGTTTGTTTATTTTACAGTTCGATTCTATCATTTACTTTCTCATTTATCAATTGGTATTGTGTGAAATCACATATCCTTACAACCACAATATAAGTTTAATTGTTATCCAAATTTAAGGGTAAACAGTTTGGCGTCAGCCGTGGGGCTAAGGATAATAGTGATTATTCAATACTGATTCAAATAACACACACTAATTTACGCTTGTTCTTATCAGATATTTTTTTTTCAGGATAAAATATGTCAAAGTCACAAACAACACCCACATATGGTGATAATGACAATGGCCTCGGATTTCACGGGAAAAACGACAATTTAGTTTCTCCAGGGGTCGAGGTACGACCAGCTGATCTCGAGGGAGCATCGATCGGCAATCCAGTCGACGTCAGTTTACATATCGTTCTAAATACGAATCTGGGTGCAGAACCCGAAAGGAGTGTACGTAGAGAAAACCGATCTAGTGTTCGAGGTACATAGGGCGGAGGATATGGAGGAGTCAGTCTCCAAGCAATATTGGAGATGCTACAGGATCAACAAGCCATTATTGCACAGATACAAAATCAGCATCGAACGCCGAGTGAGGTCAAATCAGAAACTACCCGCCGGATCGAGCCAGTACCAGAAAGGTAGAATACTAAAAAATCGGGGACTGACCCCGCGATAATGAAGATGCTCGAGGATCTCACCAAATGGATCGAATCGGGAGAAAATAAAATTGAAGTAAATGATAAGAAAGTGGAAGCGTACAATTCCTGGTTGATCAGATACCGAGGGCGCCTCCGATTTTGAAAGGAATGGATTCAAAGAAATTCGTACAGAAGTCGTTCCCTCCAAGTGTGGTTCCGAAGCCTGTTCCTAAGAAATTTCATATGCCAGAAATCCCAAAGTAAAATGGAACCACCGATCCCAACGAGCATGTCACCTCTTATACGTGTGCTATCAAAGGTAATGATTTGGAAGACGATGTGATCGAATTTGTTCTATTAAAGAAGTTCGTAGAGACTCTGTCGAAGGGGGCAATGATTTGGTACCATAATCTACCACCAAATTTCATTGACTCATTCGCCATGCTTGAAGATACTTTCATAAAGGAACATGCGGGGGCCATAAAGGTTGTGACAAGGAAATCAGACCTTTTCAAAGTAAAACAGGATGATAAATGAGATGCTTAGGGAGTTCGTGTCTCGGATCCAAATGGAACTCATGGAGTTTCCACCAGTCACAGATGATTGGGTTGTTCAACCCTTCACTCAGGGGTTTAATGGATGGAGTACGATAACGTCACGTCAACTGAAGCAAAACTTGATCGAGTATCCAGCGGTGACCTGGGCCGATGTACATAATTGGTACCAATCAACGATCAGAGTCGAAGATGACCAATTAGGAACTCTTTCCGGTTCTATATATCCGAACAGGTCCACAGTCAGAAATCAGAGAGAAATCGACAGGGAACCTCGGTCAAACAAAGACCGATATCAACCATACATTGTAGATTGCAGGAATGGCAGTCATGAACGCAATTCCATCTGAAACGATCGAAGAAGTGATCGAGGACAGAGTTATCAAGGACTTATGAGAAAAAGTGGTTTTGATAAACACGCCGATCCTACAAAGGCACCTCAATTATCAGAGTATAACTTTAATGTCAACGCATCAGGTATTATATCGATAATTTGAAGAATCAACGATACTAGGTGGCCCATACCCATACAGACCGATCTTTCCCAAAGAAATCCCAATCTGATGTGCAATTATCACGGCACACATGGCCACAGGACCAAGGATGGTAGGCAACTGAAAGAAGAGGTAGCCCGCCTATTAAACAAGAGTCACCTTCGAGAATTCTTAAGTGATCGAGCCAAGAATCATTTCAGATAAAGGTACACCAACAAGAAAAATGAACAAGTTGAGCCACAACATATGATCCATATGATCATCGGTGGGGTCGATATTCCACAAAGGCCCGTGTTCAAACGCACTAAAGTATCAATTAATATGGAAAATTTTACCCGAGATTATATGCCAGAAGGCACCGTATCATTCAACGATGAGGAAGCAGGGGGAATTTCTCAACCCCACAATGACTCTCTGGTAATTTCTATCTTTATGAACAAAGTTCAAGTTAAGCGTGTTTTAGTCGATCCAGGTAGCTCGGCAAATATAATTTGATCGAGGGTCGTGGAGCAGCTTGGCTTACAAGATCAAATTGCTCCCGCAGCTTGAGTCTTGAATGGTTTCAACATGGCCAGCAAAACGATTAAAGGAGAAATCATTCTACGGTGAACATAGCTGGAACTATTCAAGAAACCAAATTCCATGTAATCGAGGGTGACATGAGGTGCAACGCCCTACTCGGGAGGCCCTGGATTCACAATATAGGACAGTCCCTTCAACTCTCCACCAAATGATGAAATTACCGATATCGGACAGGGTGAAAACATTATATGGGGAGCAACATGTTGCAAAGGAAATGTTCGCGGTCGATGAGGTAATACCAATATTGGCACTTTCAACGTCAAAGGGATCAGAGATCAAAGGAAAAGAGGAGGTCAAATAGCGACCACAACCACCTGCCTCGATTGAATCAAAGAAGCAGGGAATGGAAGAAAAAGACGACAATTATTGGATCCCTTGATCCTTCATTAATCCTAAAGATTTTGATGCCACCAAATAAACAGTAGAAGAGCTGGAACAAGTTATATTGATCGTGTATCTGCCCGAACGAAAGGTATACCTGGGTACGGGGTTAACCCCTGAACTCAGGAAGAAATTCATTAAATTTCTCATTGATAATATGGATTGCTTGCTTGGTCCCACTGAGATATGACAGGAATCCCACCGGAGATAACAACACATCGATTGAGACTGGACCCGAAGTTCAGGCCGGTAAAACAGAAGAGAAGGGCCGTCGAACTTAGTAGGTATGATATCGAGTATCTACCCCGAACAACCATCAAGTCTCAAATTTTAGCAGACTTTGTGGCTGACTTCGCACCAGCCCTCGTACCCGAGTTCGAAAAAGAACTTTTGATAAAGTCGGGTACATCATAGGGGGTGTGGACCCTTTTCACAGACGGTTCTTTGAATGTGAAAGGGTCCGGGCTAGGCATCATTTTGAAACCGCCTGCGGGCAATAAACTCCACAAGCCTAACCTGGGGTAGGAGGAATAAATATATTGAATATTTGAAAAATGGAAAGCTCCTATCGGACCCTAAGGAATCAAGGACTCTACGAACAAAAGTTGCTCGATTCACATTAGCTGAAGATGGAACATTATACAGGAGGATATTCGATGGACCATTGGAAGTATGCTTGGGGCCAGGGGACACCGATTATATCCGACGACAAGTTCACGAGGGTACTTGAGGAAATCACTATGGTGCCGAATCACTAGTTCACAAAGTCATCAGAGCGGGATACTGTTGAGACAATATGGAGAAAGACACTAAAGAATTTGTTCGAAAATGTGATAAGTGTCAAAGGCATGCACTAATGATCCACCAACTCGGAGAACAACTTCATTCAGTCTTATCCTCATGGACATTCATGAAATAGGGAATGGACATCGTCGGCCCTCTGCCATCGACCCCAGGTAAAGCTAAATTTATTTTGTTTATGACTGAATATTTCTCTAAGTGGGTTGAAGCACAGTCTTTCGAAAACGTGAGAGAAAATGAAGTTATAGACTTCACCCGGGATCACATCATATGCCGATTTAGGATACCTGCCGAGATTTTATGCGACAACGGAAAATAGTTCATCGGCAGCAAAATAACAAAGTTTCTCGATGATCACAAAATAAAAAGGACCTTATCGACATCGTATCATACTAGCGAAAACGGACAGGCCGAATCGACAAACAAGACCATCATCCAGAATCTGAAGAAAAGATTGAACGACGCCAAGGGAAAATGGAGAGAAATTCTACCCGAAGTCCTTTGGGCATATTGAACAACGTCAAAATCCAGTACGGGGACAACACCTTTCTCCTTAGTATATGGCATTGAAGACCTGATCCTGATCGAAGTCGGGGAACCCAGTGCCAGGTTTCGATACACAATAGAAGACTCAAATCACGAGGCTATGAATACTAGCCTCGAGCTGCTAGATGAAAAATGAGAAGTCACCCTCGTTCGAATGGCCGCACAAAAATAACGCATCGAAAGATATTATAATCAAAGGACCAACCTTCGCCACTTTAGAATCAGGGACTTAGTTATGAGAAAATTCACCCTCAATACTCGAGACCCAAACGAAGGAAAACTCAGCCCAAATTGGGAAGGACCGTACTAGTTCCTCGACATCATCAGAAAAGGATCCTACAAGCTTGGTAAGATGAATGACGAACAACTACCAAATAATTGGAACATATCACTCCTCAAACGATACTATTTCAGATGTATGACCTTCTCCTTTTTCATTTACGTTTACCACTAACTTAATTTCAGGTGTTCGAGTGAAGGCATTGAAGTTCTCTCCAGGCAAGATGATATAGATAATAAAGCACGCTTTGTACTCTTTTTCCCTTCGACCGGTTTTTATCCCAAATAGGTTTTTCCGGTAAGGTTTTTAACGAGACAACCGTAGTTTGTGCTAACTTAGAGTATCCGAGGTTTCTTTAAATCAACCTCGAATACTGGGGGGCATCACCCTAGGATGTTATGTATCAAGGAAAATACTTCATGTCGATAAGGTCTCAATAGGAAAGTGTTTGTAAAGGGACAAATGGTCGAATGAACCATGTCTGTATAGATTACTCGAACCCTAGTGGAAAAACACGTACCCATGTATGAATTATTGAAAGAAGTACTTTTCCTTACCAAGTGTCTCATGTCTTAATGAAATTTCTACTTTACAAGTTCCATACTTATGATCTCTTCTGAAAACTGGCTCGAGGACCAAGTACAACTACACTTCGAACGATCAACCCTATACTCGGGGACTACCGTCAAAATTGGCATGTTCGAACTGTCAAATTTCGAGACCATAAGACCTCAAAGAGGCAACCCTCGATTTTATAGGCTAAGGCCACCAAGTACAACTATGCTACTAGGGGACTAACGCTTTGAACAAGTTCAAAGTGTTATTGGGAAAATAAGCCCAAGAGGCATGCCCAAAGGCTACAGCCAAACTAATGCGGCTCGGAGACGTCCGAATCCCACAATGAAAACAGGCCTTTGAATTCTTTTGAAAATCAGTTAAAAAAGGCTACTCTCGGCAAAATAATCAAAGGGCTTTGATAATATCAGCCCTCGAAAAACCTTAACAGGTATCGAACTGTTTAAATACAAATTTGTGCTAAGGCATAAAAAGCAAAAGATTTCGATCAATAATAAATCCTCAAAAAACCCAATGGGTAAAAAATTCATGTTAAGGCAGAACAAAATCTCTAAGACGAAAAGGGAAAAAAGCCATTCTTCTGAGGCCATATCGGCCCGATTCAAAGATCCTAAGGGCCATTACATTTTTGAGTCCGAGAATCTATTCTCACTCAGTTCAAACCTATGGGTTTACTACTTCGGCCCCCCATCATTATCGGACCTGCTCTTGCCGTCATCGTCATCGTCGGAAGAAGCCAATAGCCTGACATCGGCTTCATGCACCTTTGCCTGAGCTATCTCCTCAAAAAGGTCGAAACCTCGGGCATAAATCTCCGAGATTGAAATTTTGCTAGCTCAATAGTCCATTATGCTCAATAGTCCATTATCCGAGATTGAAAATTTTCCTTTTGTGGAATAGTTTTGGATATATTTGCCATTATATAGGTTGAGGAAAGAGGAAGGTAGAACGTTTTGGTGGTTCAAAACTAGCGGAGATGACCTAAGGAGTAATAAAAGAGAAGAGTTTGAGAGAGGTGAAAGCTTAAAAGAGCAGACAAAGATGGAAGTAAAGTGTGATTCAACAAGAAGAAACCCTATTTATGGATTTACGGTAACGGTTCGACGGCACTAGTGGTCGATAGCCAACTGACGCTCATTAATGATTTGGGGAACTGAACCGACGAGACGTTTCGGTCACCTCCATCGCTTATGTCACGAGGATGACATCATTGTTTATCGAGGTCAGGAAAAGATTGAAGGCTCAGTTTGTTTCTTATCATTATATTCCAAGAAACGAGGGACTATATGTATACAGTATAAATCTACGCTGATCGATTTCACTTTTTTGATCGAGGCCAGGAAGTTGCATCGAAGAGCTGAGGCACTTAGTTCGAGATCGAAGTTATTATCAATCAAAACCAGGGGAGATAGACTTTGAGTAACATCAGGGATATCTTAGTAACATAAAGAGCGAGATATCCGTGACTGGCCGAAGATCATAGCGTGAATCTTGGAACATATCAAATCAGAAGCAGTTAATTAGTTGTTTATATGATTCCCTTCTGTAATTAGAATTATACTATAATTAGGATTCCTCTATTATATGAAGAGGAATTCCAGCCATTTGTAATCATTATTATTCATGGAGAAAACGCTATACAATTCTTTCTTCCTTGCCTATTGTTCATCAGAATTATTTTATCTTTATTGTTCTTATACTATTATTACCTCGAGAATACTCTAATTCGAGGTCGAGGTTCAGCTCACACACTAGTTTGTTTATGTTACAGTTCAATTTTGTCATTTACTTTCTCATTTTTCAATTGGTATTGGGTGACATTACATATCCTTACAACCAGAATATAAGTTTAATTGTTATCCAAATTTAAGGGTAAACAATGATTATACAAAAAGGGTGGGGAGGGATTTTTGTGGGGATGACAATGGCAGAGTAGTGGTGGTGGGATGGTGTATATGGGGTGGTTCTATAGAAATGGTTTCAAAATATTAAAAAGAAAAAAGAAAAATGGAAATTTGAGCTTTCACGCGCCTAAAAGTAGTGAAATGCATCTTTTCTGCCGTGTGAATATTTTTGTGTTTAATAGACACATATTGCCAGAAGTTAAAGTATCTAATAGGTATAAGTCTCACTTGAGATAGCGAATAATATTGGACAAGTTTAAGTAACTGTATATATATTCGGCCTTTAAATAAAGAAAATAATGTATAAAAGCTGAATAGTTGGAGTGGTTTGCATTTTCATGAAAGGTCCTGAGGTGAAAATATGAAAAGAAAAGGAATCCATCGCAGCATTTAATACTTTCTTCTCCTTATCCAAAAATATCATGAGGTTGAAAAAGTAAAATAAAGAATTTTTCTGGTAGAACATTTTTCACGTTACAAGTTAGGTAATATGACGATACTCATAAGGAATATAAACGTGAAACCTTTGCCAATTCACGTTGCCACTCACAAACCAATCTTTTCCTTTCTCTCATTACTAAATTTGATAACTTAGGTTTAAAAAAAAGATTTAAAAGAATAACGATTTGTTTTTCACCTTAAAGAACGGGATGGTTTTAAATTTTTTTTTTTTTTAAATGAATCATTTTTACGCATATATCATTATCCAAATGTGATTTTCAATAGTTAAACCTTGGAATAAAGGAAGTGGATTATAAAATATTGAATTCTCTAGAGCTTGTGCCACATTTTCTTACATAATAAAGTTTGCCAAGAAAATCTCAAAGAATATTCCTTGAAATGAGCTTAAAGTTGGATTTGCTAAATACTGCATCGTACATATTTATTCCATGTTTTGTGACAATGACAATACCCCACTTGGAATTTTATCTACTTGTTTCAAGAAATATTACTTATATTATAAATAACCATGTAAATTTAAGAATATTGCTAGTATATATTAATTAGGACCTTATTAAATTGGTATCAATTATTTTCCTATCAAACCCTTACTTTTCTTTTTTCATTTTACTTACGAACAGTGGCAGAGCCACCTTATAAGAAGGGGTGTCAAATGACACCTCTTTACGGGAATAATACATTGTGTAGTTAGGTAAAAAAATAAAGTATATGTGTATATATTATGTATTGACTCCCTTTAATTTCTTGATATGTTTGCTTTTATATATATTTTAACACCCCTTAACGAAAATTCTAGCTTCGCCGCTGCTTACGAGCACCGAATAATTAGTAATATTCCTAAGAGATTAAGTTTGGTAAGTAACCAATAAATTACTTTAAAGTATCTAAACTAATTCTCTTTTTAGGTGCTTTACATGTGTGTAATCCAAAATGCTGTTTTCCCTTTTAGCGATTCCGAACTGTTTGTACCACCACCCCTAATAACGATTTATTCTCTAACTGGAGGGATTAGTAACTTAAACATAAGATGAATAGTCTATCACAACGAATAAAAATGTATAAATATTGTGAAAAATGACTTTACACTTTTATATTGTCAAGTTATTTTTCTTAAAATATTGGATTTATAATCTTGAAAATATGATATGTTACTTGTTACAACGGACAAAGATAACATGACAGAGGTAAAGTTTCTTCTCCCTTTTTTTGGGGGGAGGGAGGGTGGGGTGGGGTGGCTACTCTTATTTAAACCCCTCAACGCTTTGAAACCTACTCATTCTCTGCATGTTTTTATAAGAGAAACTAATCACCTCTTTCCAAAAACAAAAGAATATCCAAATATATCTCAAAACCAGAAGTCCCATTTTTCATTTATTATCTTGTCCTCTTCTTTAGAGTAGAGGGAAAATGGTGGAAAGTGAGAAAATGAGTGACACAAAGAAGCTGAGCAAGAGTTATTTTGATGTATTGGGAATTTGCTGTAGTTCAGAAGTTGTTCTTGTTGAAAAAATTCTCAAGAATCTTCAAGGGGTTAAAGAGGTTTCAGTAATTGTCACAACAAAGACTGTCATTGTTATTCACGATTCTCTCCTCATTTCTCAGCAACAAATTGGTAAGAAAGATAGTTAATTACAGACCTTTATTACTCCCTCACTTCTATTTTCTATTATTATGTTGTGAGAAAAATAGTGCCAGAAACAATTTAACTTTAAACTCTTTTTTTTTTTTGAATGACATTATTTTATAGTCACGTAAACGTCGTGAGTCTTTCTTTTTTCTTAAGCTCTCAACTTATTAAACAGGTTCACATGAAATGAAACGAACGGAGTACTATATTCTTCGTCTTTTCTCCACTGACATATATAATCTTGCTTCTTTGTAAGTTTTAAGTATTAAATAAAGTGATTTTTCTTTTGGGAAATCACCAAACAAAAGGAAATATAAGAGACAAGAAGGGGGGAATCGGACAAAAGGAAGCAGAAACGTTTTTTTATTTAATTATTCATGTGATATTCTGTTTGTTGGCATTTATCTAGAGTTAGGTGTATATATTAACTTGGGAAAATCTTTAAAGTGGTTATTGTTAGTTTTATTAGATTGAGGAAAAAACATGAACTATTTTTCTTTTGAAAGTTCTGGTCAAGAACATGCATAAAATTCTCTTTTAAAACGACTCTCATAAAAATTCATGTGATCGGGTTTGGATGAACATATAAGTTACACTCGGGACCGGATTTATAGAATTTATGGGGCACGTAAATTCGTAGTCTCTCACCAAATTAGGTATTGACTCATGTGGCTTTGCATCTAATTTGTGTTGAAGAGTAGTTGATAGGAACTAACAAAATATGTGTAATTTTCTTGTTTCGTTTTTTTTTTTTCCTTCTTTATGAATTACTGCTGTACTTTATTTTCCCAATTTTTTAACCTCTGTTTCTTATGGTCAGTTTTCAAGTGTGAAAAGAACATTTCTTTTCTTCTTTTCTTGGGATTTTCCTTTTTTATTTAGTAGAGTCTCATTTCCACTTCAATTTTTGTATTTCTTGCACACCTAACAGTATAGTGGTAGATAAATTGGACCTAGACAACCAAAAATAACTCTTATTTGCATGTTTATTAATTGGTAAGGTAACATAAAAAATAGAATAAAACCCTATTATAATTAATCAGTTAAAATTGCATTGATAATATATTTGTATTTTTTACACTGTTTGTGCATACGTAACGTAAATCATTTATTTTTAATCAGCAAAAATTGTGTTATCCATATAATTATTGTAGTTACCATATATCTGTGTCTTTTGTGGATGTAGTTAAAGCATTGAATCAAGCAAGACTAGAAGCAAGTATAAGAGTGAAAGGAGAGAAAAACTACCAAAAGAAATGGCCAAGTCCATTTGCAATTGGCAGTGGAATATTGCTTGGACTCTCATTTTTGAAATATTTTTTTGCACCTTTCCAATGGTTAGCACTTGCTGCTGTTGCTGTTGGGATTCCTCCAATTGTTTTTAGAGGTGTGGCTGCTGTTCGAAACCTCACTCTTGACATCAACATTCTTGTTTTAATTGCAGGTACTTTGCTTTTTCCTTTTCTTTCTTTTCCACTTTTTGGAAAGCAAAAAAAAAAAAGATATACTCCCTACCGTTTCAATTTATGTGGTATTTGATTGAACGTAAAAATTTAAAAAAAAGAAATAAAGACTTTTAAAATTTGTTAGTCTGAAATATTTGAAGTTGATTTGGTTATAGAATTAATGTGTGGTCCTACTCTAGCTTTGTGATTGAGATTTGGCTATTGCTTTAATGTCTTAGCTAATTGAATACTTCTAATGTGGTGCATGAATCTTGATTCTTGATAATGCTTTGTGATTCATTATTTTATTTTATTAAAAAATATGCACCATAGGGAAATTAATGCACCTTTAACTAACCCACAAGATTGGAGTGAGGGATGATTCTTGGGTGTTAGATGCTAATATTGGACCAACCTAGTGACTTTTAATAATGAAAGCATGAAAAACAATTATTGGATGCATGATTGATATACTTTGTGTTATAATATTTTCAGGTGAATTAGAACTACACAAATAAACTTCTTTTTTTCCGAGTGATTTTATGGTGTGTCTCACACAACTGACGTTAGTTGTGTAAGATTTCTTTTTATATCACACATTTGTGGACCCATATCGTTTACATTTGGGTCCACAAAATTCTGGGATCACAAAGTTGTGAGACAAAAAAGAGACCTCACACAACTAGCGTCAGTTGTGTGAGGCACAAAAAATTTTTTTTCATACTAAACAAAACCAAAGGTTACAATACAGTAGTAGGTACTACTCAATTGATATCTAAAGGTCTCGTGTTGCGCTCTAATTATAGAACCGCTTTACCTCCTAAAGTAAAAGATTTCGATGCGAACTCAAATTAATTGGATCTTAAAATGAGTACTACCAAACACCAGATGGAAAAGAAAAAAAAAACTATCTTTAGTGTTTGTTGATTTACATGGCGTAGAAAAATAAAGAAGAATATAATAAAAACCTTGGAATATCAGTTAATATGCCTTAATTTCAAATCAGTGGAGTATATTCCGTATTAATTTTGTTCTAATCAGGTTTCAAAAGATTAATAATGAGAAGCTTTTATAGTTATAAAAATATTATGATCACAAAGCTTTTATCCTTAAATTTTTAAAATCATAAGTTCCAAAAGTATTTTTCTTTTAAACTTCATGTCGAGTCGGACTCGGACTGGAGTATTTAATACCATATATTTAAAAAATTCTTTTTTTCATTTCATAAATTTTGTGTCAAAGTAAAATTAGATGTGATAGGAAAAAGAATTTCAAACCCACACAAGAATCTTGTCTAGTAAGGAAACTACAAAATTGCTTATGCAACTCGCAATATTTCAGAAATGGTTTCCCAGGTGTAAAGCACCAAGAATGGAGCCCACATCATTAATGTGTAAATTCTGTAACGTTTCACTCTTTTTTTCCTCAAATAATTGCAAAGAAAATGACTTTCCTGCAAGTCTGCAACACTTTCTTGCCCCTTTTATAAATAGTAACGTAAATAATTTTTTACATTATCACATTTAATTAATCTAAAATATCATGCAACTTTTTATATCAAGTTTGATTATGCTGACATAAACAAAAGAAAAATAATTTATAAACTTGATTAAAATTGAATTGATAATAAATTAAACAAATTATTTGAACGATTAAAATCTCACATTTAATTTTGCATCTTGTATAAAAAAATATCCATCCTAGTTTCTTGTTTTCATTTGAATAAAAAGTATTAATTGAGAAACCAAAAGATTTTGGAAGAATTCTTAGGGATATAACTTTTGGCATTTACATAATTCCAGTAATTGGGAATAAACACTTGAATAGGCAATAGAAGTAAAAGAAACTTTTTCCCAAAATCCTTTTTTTTTTTTTTTTTTTTTTTTTTTTTTTTTTTTTTTTATTTAGAAAAAACAAAAACTTAGTAGAAAATGAGCCATGAAATTTCTTTAAGTCACATTCTCTATTTAGTAAAATGTCCTCCATTTTTCTACTGAGGTCAAAGTAATAGATAATAAAAAAAAAATTATTCATTTTTTTATGGTGCCAACAAGGGTTTAAGTAGATAATTTTTAGCCTCCGTTGGATTTCAACATGACACCTCATAGTTCTGCTTTCACTTCAAATAACAACGGGCAGATTTATAATCTCAATCATGGAGCACGCTAATCCATCGTTTCACCGTCGAACTAGATATTTTATGTATGTATTTTCTAAATTATATTATTTGTGGGCACCCATAGTTCAAAAAAATTGAATGGTGTACTTGATTGAATATTCGATTACTTACCCGAACAACAAGAATCAATTCCCACTTAATATTTCCTTTTTACTTTTTTTTAGCCGTGTAATAAATACTAGATCCGTCTCTGTCGATAACCACTGGGAACACCATTTACTATTGAAATGGTGAAAAACACAAAGGTGACTTATCCTTAAGTACTTTATAGCTTTATCTTTTAGAAAGTAACAATATATGATTCCTCGAAGAAGAAAAGGTCACTATGACTCTTTATTTCTATCTTTGTGATGTACCTGTTTGAATAAAATTGGGTAAGACAACTATACTCCATTCAGTCGATAGTAGGACAAGAATCTCAATTTGGTGTTGCTTTACTATCTTTAGAATGACAGCAATCAAAAGCTCAAAAATTAAGAAAGAAAGAAGAAAAGAAAAAGATTTGTGATTAGAAAGAGTAAAATGAATGAAGGTAAGAATACTCCATTCAGTCCAAAATATTAAGTGGGCGTTTGGACATAGGAAAATAATTTTTTTTTGGAAAAATGGGAAAAATAAGCTTCGTAGGGACTACTTTAGGACGACGGACGACCGCCCGTAGGGGGGTTTACTGCACAAGGCCCCTGGCAGTTTTCAATCATACAATGTGTACTCTTAGTCTGACTTTTAGCGGTAGTCAGCTGTCCTCGTTCTCCTCTTTGAATTGCCCTATTGAGTAAGGGTCGGTGTTTGCAAAAATGTCGAGCCGACGGGGTCAGGTACTAGTAGTGACAATAGCAAAGGGGGGCTGGACATTAGTTGTGCGAGTGGCCGATGACTTAAGTAATTTCTTATTATACGATATCTTCGTCATGGATGATAGGATTCCTCCCGGAAGCGAAGGCAGGAGCAAAGCCTATTGATTCACCAGTTTGATTCTTATGTCCAAAGGGGTTCTAATTGTTTTGACAAATTGAATTTGTTTCAAAATATTTGAGGATCTAAAAATACAAGAAATTATCTATTACCTTTTTCTTTTTTCAAATTTATCATTATATTCGCTTAGCAGAGTGTTAATCAAATTAGACGGTTAAGGAGAGAAAAAGGATAATGTAGACAAAAGGCTATTAACTATCTATTTTAACTGGTTTTGTCATGTGCAGTGGCTGGATCAATTGTTTTACACGATTATTGGGAAGCTGGTACTATTGTCTTCTTATTCACCATTGCAGAATGGCTAGAGTCAAGGGCAAGTCACAAGGTTTGTTAATTTTCGTCCCTCTGTAAAGAAATTAATGTAATGTGCGCTATTGGGATTCTAAAAGTATGAACACCTACGACCCAAGCCCATGGTACATATTTCCACTTTGGCCAAACTGACTTTACTAGTTTGTCTCTTGGATTAGCGGCGGTCCCAGAATTTTTACGGGGCACATTATTCTGCTTAATCAGTGCTCCGTAAATGTTTTTAGTGTTTAGGGTGCTAACTGCTTTAAATTAATCATTTTTACGTATATATACAGAATTTTGACCGAAGTTTACAGGGTCCGGTGACCCCTCGCCCATACACATGGGTTCGCCTCTGTCTTGGATTACGCCAAATCGAGCACAAAAGTGTTGGCACTAGCCATTCTACTTGACCTGCCCCATTAGTCCGCCCTACGCATGGGCATCACTAACTACCCCATAGGAATTGAGTGTCCTCCCTGTGGTTTACCCGCGGACCTTACAGATTTGTCTTCTGGGTAATGCCACATCTAGCCGCTTACCATGTGAACCATGGGCGAAGCTACATTATCACAAGGGTGGTCAATTGATCACCCTTCGTCTAAAAATTACACTGCGTATATATGTAAAATATTAGACTTTAAAGGTATATGACATATATTGAACACTTTTTGTCGGAGAATTTTTTTCACTTCTTTCAAGTTTGAACACCCTTAGATAAAACTTGTACTATGTTCACTTTGCGATGTGCCATGTGCCTAAGATATCATATACACCCTTTTTTTTCCAAAGTTTGCTAGTCTAGAAGCCTATTAGTTCTTACACTTAACCTGCCGCATTAACCACTCTCCATCATAGGCATCGCCTTAATTTAAAAGAATTTGTTCTCATGTGGATTATGAGTGGATTAAATTTCATTCTGAAAATTAAATATGGTATTGGAATTTAGTATCTTTGACATAAACGGCATAGGCCTATGCTTATCTTTTCTTACCTTTTAGCAATGCTAAATATTTAGTCCTAACTACAATAACACAGTGAAAATTAACAAAATATATAGATGGCCAATGAAAGTTTTGTCTGCTAACATAACTCTGTGGCTTTATTTCCTAACTGATATTGTATATGGATAAAGCATTCTGATAAATGAAAACCATTTATGGTAATGTAGGCTACTGCTGCTATGTCATCACTAGTCAATATAGTCCCTCCAACAGCAGTTTTAGCTGAAAGTGGAGAAGTCGTAAATGTTGATGAAGTCAAGTTGAATAGCATTCTTGCTGTGAAAGCTGGTGAAACTATACCTATTGATGGAGTTGTAGTGGAAGGGGAATGTGACGTGGACGAGAAAACACTGACAGGCGAGTCATTTCCAGTTTCTAAGGAAACAGATTCGACGGTCTGGGCTGGCACTACAAATCTAAATGGTAGTATAGTATAGTATAGTATTCCTTCATGCTTCATTTATTTAGTGCTGAAACTTCAACTATTGCTTGTTAATGGATTTTTCTCAATTCTTCAGGCTATATCAGTGTTAAGACTACAGCTTTGGCTGAAGATTGTGCGGTGGCTAGGATGGCAAAGCTCGTGGAAGACGCTCAGAACAAGAAATCAAAAACCCAAAGATACATTGACAAATGTGCTAAATATTATACACCAGGTTAGTGAATCTTATGTTGAGCCACATCGAGTCCAAAATTGCATGTACCATGTGAACCTGTGCGCTGTCTTATTAATCACGTCACTATCCGATGTGAATTTGCCTAAGGTGTCATATGAACCCCTTCTTCGGAAGTTTGCCAGCATAGTAAGTCTATCAGTCCTTTTTCCTTGACCCGCCCTCACCAGTCTGTCTGTAGTCATATGGGCGTCGTACTGCTATATTGCTTTTTCGCTTAAACTATTTGTTTCTACTACTTTTCCTGCTCTTTGTGTATATCTGATTTTGACTGGTGATGTTTTGCAGCAATTGTGGCTATATCAGCTTCTTTGGCAATAGTTCCTACTGCATTAAGAGTTCACAATCGAAATGAGTGGTATCGCTTGGCTTTGGTCACGTTGGTGAGTGCATGTCCGTGTGCACTTGTGCTATCTACACCAGTTGCCATGTGTTGTGCACTTTCTAAAGCAGCAACGTCCGGTCTTCTGTTTAAAGGAGCAGAGTACCTTGAGACTCTTGCTAAAATCAAAATCATGGCTTTTGACAAAACAGGGACTATAACTAGAGGAGAGTTTATGGTGACCGAGTTCAAGTCTCTGGTTGATGGTCTTGGTCTCAATACACTGCTTTACTGGTAAAGGCTACCCTCTCATACACAATCTTTTTATAGCCAAAGAGAATTCAAAATTTTAACTAATGATCTTCACAGCACATTGATAGTGATATAACATGAGTGATTTGTAGCATATATTCTTAAAAGATGAACTTGCGAGTGCCACATTCTCATATTGAAGTGTCAGAAACGGCTCTCATGGTTCACAATAGATCCAAAATAACATATATGCAACACGTCTGGCGTCTGATATTCAGGAACTTATATATTTGGATCTTATACATTGAGGACACATAATCGATGTATCATAATCCAGAATTTTTTAAATATTCTTGATGCTGCAATACAAAAGCACACGGCACACTGAATAGAAGCCTTGTTCGGTGGTCTAAAACATTCGTTCAGAGTAATACTGAATTGTCTAGTGAATATTTTCAGGGTTTCAAGCATTGAGAGCAAGTCAGGTCATCCGATGGCAGCCGCTCTGATTGACTATGCACAATCAAATTCCGTTGAGCCAAAGCCTGATAGAGTTGAGCAGTTCCAAAATTTTCCTGGTGAAGGGATATTTGGAAGAATTGATGGAATGGAAATCTATGTCGGGAATAGGAAAATTTCTTCAAGAGCTGGATGTACTACAGGTAAACGGTTGAATCATTTCTTATGCTCATAGTAGAGATAAAACACCAGAGCTATAATTATAAGTATATGATTTCTCCAGTTAATTTTGCTGTTAGAATTTCCTTGACCTGTTTAGCACTAATGTGGTGGGATGTTTGAATTTCAGTACCAGAAATAGAGGGTGATAGTTTCCAAGGAAAGTCTGTTGGATACATATTTTTGGGATCATCTCCCGCTGGAATTTTCAGTCTGTCCGATGTTTGTCGAATTGGTGTAAAAGAAGCAATGAGAGAACTGAAGCAGATGGGTATCAAAACCGCGATGCTTACTGGCGATTGTCATGCAGCTGCCAACCATGTGCAGGATCAGGTATATTAAAAATTCTGCAATACGCTGAAATGATTATGAAAAACCCTTTGGATTATTGTTTAGTCTTAAGAATTTTCACAGAACTCTTATTGTTTCCCTCTTCTATCATCAACATTGGTTAAACATTTCATCTAAATTTAGCGAACGTATTACCAAGCAACCGCTTTATCTTCACAGGGGTCAGAATGGGGTATAAAATACTTAAGGCAATGTGATGTGAAGATGAAGGTTAAATGTTGATCTGGATAAACCAAGTTATCATCACAACTAATATAAGATATGCTTTATTGTTCTACAATATTTGGACTATTTTCTGACTTACGACATACAATTCTTCACATATGAAACCTACATCAGACGTACGTGACACACTATGTTTAGCATATAGAGTCAAGATTAGCTTGATAATTTAAGCTGATTCTGAATTTCAAGTATCTATTCTTGTATTGTACGCAGGGGCGGAACTAGTGTTGTGCTTACAGGTCTCAAACCTTGTATTTGTGTTAAAAAATTCACTTAATATGTATTTAAATAATTTATGCAGAGCAGTAAGCTGTATTTTTTAGAATCCAAAACCCATAAAGTCAAAATCATAGATCCACCTCTTATTGTAAGTCGAAACAATTACGCAGTTAGGTGGAGCTTTGGATGAATTTCAAGCAGAACTCCTACCAGAGGACAAGGCAACAATCATCAAGGGTTTTCAGAAGGAAGCTCCAACAGCGATGATAGGCGACGGCCTTAATGATGCTCCTGCATTAGCAACAGCTGACATTGGCATCTCAATGGGCATCTCTGGGTCAGCTCTCGCGAAAGAAACAGGCCATGTTATACTAATGACAAATGACATCGGAAGAATACCGAAAGCTGCACGTCTTGCTAGAAGAGTTCGAAGGAAGATTGTTGAGAATATGATTATATCAGTTGTTACAAAGGCCGCCATAGTTGCATTGGCAATAGCAGGTTATCCATTGGTTTGGGCTGCTGTCCTCGCGGATACTGGGACATGCTTGCTAGTGATCTTGAACAGCATGCTACTTCTACGAGGAGGCACACGCAGACATGGGAAAAAATGTTATAGATCTTCTACTCCTTCGCATGCTCCCAACCACAAAGACAAAGCTTCTTGTTGCAAGTCGGAAAATGCTTCGCAGCTGTGTTGCTCTGATATTGAGTCACAAAAGAAATGTACAAGTCAATCATGCTCGTCCGAGGTGTGTGTTCCAAGATGTCAACCTGTCTCCTCAGGATCAAAGTCATGTGGAAATAATCAGTGCCCAGACTCCGTTGACAATAGTGGTTTTCATTCTCATCCCCGTCCTCAATGCTGCTCGTCGAAGATGGCTGCCAAAGCATGCCAATCTGCACTTTCAGAATCAAAGTCATGTGGAAAAAATCAGTGCCCAGATTCCGTTGAAAATAGTGGCTTTCATTCTCATCCCCGTCCTCAATGCTGCTCGTCGAAGATGGCTGCTAAAGCATGCCAATCTGCAGTTTCAGAAATGAAGTCAAGTGGAAATAATCAGTGCCCAGACTCCGTTGAAAATAGTGGTTTTCATTCTCGTCCCCGTCCTCAATGCTGCTCGTCGAAGATGGCTGCTAAAGCATGCCAATCTGAAGTTTCAGAATCAAAGTCATGTGGAAATAACAATTTCTCGGACTCCATTCACAAGAGTAGTTGTCATTCTTTAACAAACTCTCTAGTATGTTCTTCCAAGATGTCTGCTCCACAATGTCATTCTGCCACTTCAAGCTCCAAATTATGTGGAAGTACCAAGTGCTCCAACTTCAGTGACAAAAAATGTTGTCAATACGACAAAATTCCTCAAACGTGCTCTACCAAGGAGTCTGCTCCAGGATGTCAATCTGCAGTTTCTGGGTCTAAATCATGTGGAAATAGCAAGTGTTCAGACTCGAAAGACAATAATAGCCGTCCTTCACATCCCGATCATCAAACATGCACGTCTAAGTTGTGTGCTCCACAAATCCAATCTGCAACTTCAAGCTCCAGGACATGTGGAAATACAAAGTGCTCGGACACCAATAGCAAGAATTCTTGTTATTCACATACCAACTCTGAATCATGCTCTTCAAAGATGTCTGGTACATCATGCAAAACTGCTAATTCAGGTACGGCCAGATTCCTCTTCTTGTTAATACACCCCCACCCCCTCCCCCCTCCCCCGAACCAAACTATAGGATCCAAAGTATTATTTGGCCTTCTGTCAGAGGATATAATGGTTGGTTAAACCTGAAATCACATAGTCTATAAATTGCAAATTTCTAGCATTTTGACAAAATTATTAGATCATATACAACTGAGAATATAGGCTGTCACAGACTCTTCTTCATACTGATTAGATTAGAGCAGCCAATTTTTTTCCTCATGATATGAAGCAAATAAAGTTTTTCTTGAAGTGTATGGAGAGACTATGAGAATCATTTGCTGACTAGGTTTGAGATTTTCAGGTTCAAGGTCATACGGAAATAAGAAATGCCTAGACTCTGCAACCGAGAACAGTGTTCATTCACCACTTACTAATCCACTCTGTGGGGAAAAGCTTTTGGAGCAGAAAAGCTTGGATTTAGGCCAAAAAGATAAGGAATCAAGTCATGATCTTAGTCATGGTTGCTCTGACGAGGAACATGATCATCCAAATTCAGACAAGGCATATGACATTTGTGCCTTACAAGAATGTTGTTATTCGGTTCAAGGCAATAAAACTGTTGTATCAGAAATTGGAATCCAGGAAGCTGCTCATTGTAACAGCCCCATTCAAACATGCCAAGCTGCAATTTCAGGTAGGCACTACACCTTCACTGCTACAATAAATGTTCGATCGAACTGCAAAAGAAGATAACATATGCATTGCAAATCTCTAAAAACTGATGGATAATGCTACTCACCAACTAGTTTGAGAGAGAAGTTTAGCTGATTGTTATATGTCGTTAACTATATAAAAAACTCCTTGTTAATTAGGGCTAAGATTTTCAGGATCGATGACATGCGGAAATAATAAGAATCTGGACTCTCTAAGCATCCATGGTTGTCATTCGCATGATAATCCACTCCACGAGGAGAACAAGTCGGAGCAGGAAAGCTTGGATGTTGTTGGAGAAGGTATAAAATCGCCTCATGCTGTCGGTTATGGCTGTTCGGACAAGGAACACGATCACTCACATCCAGAAAAGGCATATGACAGTTGTGCAACAGATGATTGTTGTTTTTCAGTTCAAGTCCATGGCATTAACGACGTTTCAAAAAGTGAAATTCAAGAAACTGCTCATTGTGACAGCACAAAACAGAGCATGGTCATCCCCAGCAGCTGCAAACATGAACCAAAAGATCAGGTAAATCACTGCGAATTTCACTCTAAAACTACTCCAACTGTTGAAGAACTAGCCAAGCTGGTTAGAAGATGCTGCAAATACAAACCATGCCACGACGTCCGCTCTGGCTGCAGGAAGCATGCTGCAGAATGCGGTCCAACCGTTCGATCAACCATCAATATCTTAAGGGACAACCATCATCATCATCATCTAGACTGCAGCGGTCGTAAGGTTTGTTCGCCGTTGGAGAAGAGACACATTGGTGGATGCTGTGACAGCTTCAGAAAAGAATGTTGTGCCAAGAACAATCACCTTGGAGCAAGTTTTGGAGGAGGTTTATCAGAAATTGTCATAGAGTAGATGCAATCTGAAGTGTACATATGTTGTAAACTTCCTACCTATTTTATCTTCAAGAAGTTGAGCTGCTAATTTGAACAAAGCTATTGCAATGGCTTGTATATTTATCCTAAAAAATGGCTTGTGTATTACTGAGTTTTCACAAAGTTGAACACATCAATGTGATTTGCATGAAAAAATCAGCTCACATTGAAGGTCAACTATGCTTATTTATGCACAGTTAACTCCGTTATCCTTCTGATGGACAAGCCAGTAGTACCAATCAAGCAAGCCTTAAATCAATCACTAAAATATTTTAAGGGGTTAATTTTTATTTTTTTGAGAAGGAGAAAAAGGGGATGAGATTACAAGGTAGAAAATCGGACATCACCAACAAAGTGAAAGTTCAGGTAACCAACCAATTGAATTAGTAAGATTCCTCAAAAGGGCCAAGTTTACTTTACCTCGGAAACTTTATTTATCTGTGTTATATCCTTATTTAATTATATATTAAGTATACAATTATCTGAATTACCAGAAATAAGGTTCTAATTATATGTTAAGTATTTAATTACCTAGTTTGACAAAGCTTAGTGAGCTGAATTGTGGCAAGCTACAAAGTAGGTTGCTATGAATTACGATGTGCAGAATTATAAAGTATAAAGTAAAATGATTATAATGAGGGTAAAGTGTGCATATTTATAGTAGATATTAATGAGTCCATTATGAGCATTTATTTATTTAAGCTGTTCATTTACATTTAAAAGATTTATAACTGCTGAGTTAATGCTGGATTCTGTAACTGCTAAATTAATGTTGCCTCCAGAATTTCTCGAAAAATTGTTGGTATATTGGTTTTCTTACCTGGAGACTTTGAATAGATGCTTCCAAATACTTGATTATTTATCCAAAAATACCTTATCCGAATATTCACAGACTTTCGGACACTCGATCATTTTTCGAAGACTCAGGGTTTGATCCCGATTTAAAGAACTTGGGATTTACTTCCAAAACTAACCTTTCGGTTTGACCTGGAATTGGCTAGGCAATATTTGTCACGTGTTGGTCATTGATATGTCCACGTGTCAATATCATGTTTTTAGCAATACAAATAGGTCTCCCACTTTCTAACTAGTTCTCTAAAAGTTTTCACGAAGTGAAAGAGTACTTGGCGGGAAAGAAATCGTAACTGACATTTTTGATTGGCAGAAAAGAAATCATGTCAATGTCACGCCTCCTTTTTCCTCTCCTTTCGGATCAGTCAGGATTTTTGACATTATTGGGACAACTCGTTTCCTTTTGGGAAAAGAGGTATATAAGGAATTGAAGAGTCATCACCTAACGAATTAAGGTGCGTTAGGGCACCTACTAAGGGTCATTATAACACATATTTGAATAATCAGAGATTGGGTAAGGGCTTGAAATTACTTCAAGGGAAAAGTGTTAGGCACCCCTCAAAGTCCACAACTGTGGTTCCCAGCCAAACAAGCTTTGTGAATTTAAACAAGTAGCAAATAAGCTTAAACAAATAAAGGTTTGAAAGATTCGGAGTCTAAGCACACATGGGTAAGGGATAGGGGAATCCTAAGTTGTTTATCTTATAGGATCACATCAATGCAATGCCCGGTAATCACTCCTCAGAAAGGGGCTACACGTGGCATTAGCGCACCGGTCATCATATCCATATCTACCCTTTCCCACCCCTTAGCGGTTATTTAAGCGAGTGTTGTTTAATGACCTCCATGCATGTTGTTACCCGTTCCTTCTTAATGGTCCTAGAGGAAATTAGGACCTCTACCTATAGGCAGTTCTAGACAGACCCCTAAGATTTAAAGGAAGAAAATACTAGGCGACAGGAAAGAACAAATAGGACTTTAGAAAATAAAGGCAGGAAAGAACAATTAAGAGGCTCAGATTTACCTCCACAGATAATGCACGTAAACAGCACGACTCAAACAAAAACAAGAGGCATTTTATTAGACATGATCTTAAAGCATGATGTCTAAGTGAATATCAAAAAACAGAAGATATGCAGTTTCATTTTATAAACCCAGAAGCAGGGGCCCTAATCAGTTTGCCTACTGATTTTAAGCCTGTTAACCATTAAGCAGTAAACACAAAAGAAACAGTTTTCCAGTTTTATAAAGGTTGATTACCTAAGGCTTGCCTAGGCGTGGGGTAATGCACAATAGTTACCAGTATTGTTAAAGAAACTGTTTAGGAGTTGTTTTAACTAAAGCATGATGTTCTAAGTGTTGCAAAGATACAGGGGGTTATTACCAGTTTTAAATTAAACAAGGTAAATCAAATGTGAGGATGTCTTATGTCCTTTTCATGCATCAGTAGTTTAGCTAGGTGTGGCTGAACGAGTACGAATGAGATCCTAAAACAGGGTATCTAGTATGCACATATAAAATGCAGAATGATTTATATGCAAAATTCCTAAAGCATGGTTTCTAGATGCACAGAAAGTTACAACACGATTTCAGAATATGTAGTAGCAACAGTTTTCACGTTAATGTTGTTATTAGCCTAGAAGTAGGATTTCTAAGTGATAATATCAAATGAAATGCTGGAACAGTATACGTGAAACCTAAGAACATGATATCTATGACATGCTTTGAATGCATTGGTCCTAAACATGGATTCTAATGCACACATAGGAAATGTAAACCTAAAGCATGATTTCTATCCATTGATATTGATAACATATATAGCTACCCTCCCCTTTTCACTACCCATCCCCAATATTCATTTACAATAATTATTACAAACCAATATTGATTTGAAATACATAAATAGATAAAGAAAAATAAGAAGTTACAGTACAGGGAGCCTGAAAACAGGCCCAGATTTCCAGAACCTCAAATGCCCAGATGTTTCATAGCCTTTCTCATATCCGGGTGTGTCAGAGTTCCCTAAGGACCTCAAGGGATCCCGGGAAGTTCTCACACCCAGATTTCACAACCATAATTAAGTAAGTGCAGTGTGGAAGTGCCAGCCCCAATGCATCAGAGTTTAGAGGGATCTCATAGGAATCCCTAAGCAGTCACACATTGGAGGGGTAGAACTTAAGGACCTAAGAGTAGAGTGAGAGTGTTAGACATAGTTTTGAAAAGGTTTTAGTAGGAAAGCAGTGTGAAAAGAGACTTAATTGAAATAGTTTTGTAAATAAGAGAGTTTTGTAGTAAAACAACTTTTGAAAACAGTTGTGTAATTAAACAAACAGCAGGTCAGTCAAACAAGTTCAGCAACACTCAGAGAACAAACCCTCACACAGGGTTAATTGGGAATTGGGGACAAATAGAGCATGTATGGTGAACACATAACAGGCAGAAGTGCTTTGCACTTGGTGCAGATAGTAACACATAGATTCAGGAGTACTAATTAGACATAGTTATAGAATCTGAAATGCTTAGGGGATTCAGTAGAGTATAGGATTTCATACTAAACATGATTGAGCATTAAGACAACTAAGGATAATAAATCAATAGGTGCGTACTAGAACCAGGCAATAGTACACAAGCATTAAAAAAATGGGTAAAGTCAGGTTACTGATTCATAAGAGCATGCTGACCCTAAAAAGGTAAGACATAACTAGCACACTTAGTGAAGCAAATAGGTCAATTACATGTCGAACAGCAAAACCATAGGTAGAAGCAGATTAGAAACACGATGAACTGAAGTAGCAAACGAAACATATTATTTTTGAGACTTGAATTGAAATCAGAACATACCAGTAAAGAAGATAGTAAACACAAAGTGAAGGATAGGAGAGCACAATAATTAGCCTTGGCTTACAGCCGGCTAATTCAGAACAGTAGCAAGTAGCCAAGAAAGAAGGCAGAAAGCTTTGAGTGTGAGAGATAGTTTTTGAACCAATGTGTTCGTGTGTTTGTGTTAATGAGAGAGCATATACATACATACATATACATATATATATATATATATATATATATATATATATATGTATNACTCAAGGGACCAGCGGTTGTTCAACTCACACATATGGCCTGATTCTTTGCCGTTCTCAGGCCACCCTTGGCCGCCCGAGTAAGATCTCTCTAATTCCGGCTAAAACCTATGGTTTCTAAACCTGGTTCTCTCTATCTCTGGGTTATATCTCTCTGAAACCCTAATTTAGCTCTTGACTTCTTATATCTGTAACAGATCTAAAAGTTTTCTGAGTTATCTTTACTGGTTTCCTAAGCATCTCTCCGATATTTCAAAAACACCTCTTCGTCTTCAAACTAGGGTTTCTTAACCCCTTTTTCAAAACGACTTTCTTCTGATTTTTAGTATCATTATATGATTCTTACTATATGTAAACGGTTTATTTAAGTTTTTTCCTTTTATCTGATTTATTATGTTAAAACCCTAAGTTCTTGGCCTTAATCCTGGGTTCTGAGTTTGTCTTTGATGATTTGTTCGTTTAATCTGTATATATGTTTGTTTCTCATGAACATTCTGAGTTTCTGTGATTTTACCCTACTATGTTCATTAGGGTTTCTGATTTTTTCTTCTTCCACTTATGTGATGTTTGTTCTGTTAATTCCTCTATTCATTACTATTTTTAGTTGAATCCCTAGTTCTATGAAGTTTTTACTACTATGCTCATTAGGGTTTTCTGATTTTTGCCTCTTCTTGCCTATTATGTGTTTATTCTGCGTATTCATAGAGACTTATGGTAATTTCCCCTAAATCAGAACTATTTTCTATTTGAATCCTTGATTCCCTGTGATTGATATCCTTCACTAATCTCTTGTGATATTCTCTACTGATTTTCAACCTCTAAGTTATCTCCTTGCCTTATTTTTGGTCGACTATGCTTTCAAATGATTCTTAGGTATTTTTCTTAATTATAATCTTCTGAACCTAGCCTCAATTACATGTTCTATACTTGTACTGTGTTGAAATTATTTCCTTATGTGTTATATTCCAGTCATAAATGGTATCTTTCCTTATTTTCTACCTTTATTCTACTGTTTGAAGTTAACTCCTTTAATTAAGGGAGTATCTATGTTGATTTTGGTATTAATTGATACCTAGCTCCATAATTACTGCATGACTTTGATTTTTACCTTATTATTCTACCTAGTTTCAAACTACTATATATATATATATATATATAGTAGTTTGAAACTAGGTAGAATAATAAGGTAAAAATCAAAGTCATGCAGTAATTATGGAGCTAGGTATCAATTAATACCAAAATCAACATAGATACTCCCTTAATTAAAGGAGTTAACTTCAAACAGTAGAATAAAGGTAGAAAATAAGGAAAGATACCATTTATGACTGGAATATAACACATAAGGAAATAATTTCAACACAGTACAAGTATAGAACATGTAATTGAGGCTAGGTTCAGAAGATTATAATTAAGAAAAATACCTAAGAATCATTTGAAAGCATAGTCGACCAAAAATAAGGCAAGGAGATAACTTAGAGGTTGAAAATCAGTAGAGAATATCACAAGAGATTAGTGAAGGATATCAATCACAGGGAATCAAGGATTCAAATAGAAAATAGTTCTGATTTAGGGGAAATTACCATAAGTCTCTATGAATACGCAGAATAAACACATAATAGGCAAGAAGAGGCAAAAATCAGAAAACCCTAATGAGCATAGTAGTAAAAACTTCATAGAACTAGGGATTCAACTAAAAATAGTAATGAATAGAGGAATTAACAGAACAAACATCACATAAGTGGAAGAAGAAAAAATCAGAAACCCTAATGAACATAGTAGGGTAAAATCACAGAAACTCAGAATGTTCATGAGAAACAAACATATATACAGATTAAACGAACAAATCATCAAAGACAAACTCAGAACCCAGGATTAAGGCCAAGAACTTAGGGTTTTAACATAATAAATCAGATAAAAGGAAAAAACTTAAATAAACCGTTTACATATAGTAAGAATCATATAATGATACTAAAAATCAGAAGAAAGTCGTTTTGAAAAAGGGGTTAAGAAACCCTAGTTTGAAGACGAAGAGGTGTTTTTGAAATATCGGAGAGATGCTTAGGAAACCAGTAAAGATAACTCAGAAAACTTTTAGATCTGTTACAGATATAAGAAGTCAAGAGCTAAATTAGGGTTTCAGAGAGATATAACCCAGAGATAGAGAGAACCAGGTTTAGAAACCATAGGTTTTAGCCGGAATTAGAGAGATCTTACTCGGGCGGCCAAGGGTGGCCTGAGAACGGCAAAGAATCAGGCCATATGTGTGAGTTGAACAACCGCTGGTCCCTTGAGTACCTTAGAGTAGTAAGAATCAGGCATGTGAGGGAGCCATGAAGGCTAGGGGTGGTGGTGGAGCCACCATTGTTACCGACGAGCCAACAGCCGGTGAGAGGAGCTTAGGTTTTAGCAGAGAGAGCTTGAGAGAGATGAGAGAATGTAACGGCGGAGTAGAAGAGAGAATGAGATAATGGGAATGAGGGNAGGTTGGGTGGAGTTAATGGATTGGGCCTGGTATTTGGGCTGTTTTAATCAGGTGGGTCTAGTTTAATTTATGCCACAATTAAAATGAAGATGGCTATTTGTTAAATACCTAATTAAATTACTTAAAATAATTTGTAAAAATAGCTAATAATTATAAAAAATGAACTTCATGCATAGAAAATAATTTAACATGATTATTTAGTATTTTTAAATACAAATGACTGATTTCTGATAAAAATAGTGCAAAATTATATGCCTGGGCTATAATTGCAACGTTATTGCAATTATAGCCAAAAAGTGCCAATTTGGCTAATTGTGAAATAATTTGGTCTTAATATGACCATAAAAAATAACTAAAATCAAGAAATACTTTTGAAATCATTTGTGATGCGGTTTTGTAATTATTTATTGGAAATAAAATGCTGCATAAATTAATAAAATATAGAAAAATTATGGAAAAATACCAATTGCTATTAATGCATGATTTTGAAGGTATATATGCAATTTTAAAATATTTTGGGAAAAATTGGGTATCAACAACTGCCCCTCTTTACCCGGAAAGGATGAAAGAGTTGTCGGGTAAAGATATGATGGCCAATTTTGACCGAGCGAAACAGTTTGAGAGATTTAGGGCCGCACCCTGATTTTTGAGCTGCCTACATATCCCTGGTTTTACAGGAATCAGGCCGTATGTAGTTCTGGATTCATCGACGAAGTATACCGATGAAGTCATCACAAGAACGGACGCAATATCTAGGGCTGGATGAATGAACAGTTTACTAGAGAGGTTAGGTTTGATATGGTTGGGAGAACTGGAGTGGGATCGCTCCTGCTGGGATAGCCGTTGCTCACCTGGTTACCTGCAAAGAAGAATACCGCAAGTGTATAATTTGCATAAATTTAACATGATGCAGGTTCCCATTGGACTATGAAAGTTGTCTTGGATAGTTAGGGATGACGTCCTCAGACCATGATGTCCTGGGCCATGAATTGTTTGATGAGAGATTTGCAGGCCATGAAATGATGTTCTCGGGCCATGAAGATGGTGCCTCTGAACTATGATGCCTTTGAATAATGATATGCAAAATTGAAAGAGATCCTCAGGCCATGACATGGTGTCTTCCGGCTATGAGGATGGTTCCGTTAGACTATGACGCCTTTGGACAGGTTGGCAATATTTCAGCCCATGAAATGCAGTAATATGACTTCCACAAGGCAGATCCTAGTCTTGGGAAATGGAGGGAAGATCTTAGCCCGAAAGATAAGCGAAGTAAATAATTCTTGAGAGACAGCGCTTAATCTAGGTGAAAATCAAATTGGAGGCAGAGCTTAGCCTCATGCAAGTATGGAGACAGAGCTTAGCCTCATGCAAGATGTGGAAGGCAGCGATTAGCGTTATGCAGAATGGAGGCAGAGCTTAGCCTCATGCAGGATGAAGGCAGAAATTAGCCTTATGTAAATGGAGGCAGAGCTTAGCCTCATGTAAAATGAAGAAAAGCTTAGTCTCATGGAGATATGTGGAAGGCAGAGATTAGCCTTATGCAGAATGAAGGCAGAGAATAGCCTTATGCAAGAGAAGGAAGAGATTATCCTTATGAAAGATGGAAGGCAGAGATTAGCCTTATGCAAATGGAGGTAGAGCTTAACCTCATGCAGAGGCATAAGACAGCGGTTAGCCTTATGCAGATGGAGGTAGAGCTTAACCTCATGCAGATAGGAAGGCAGCGGTTAGCCTTATGCAGATGGAGGCAGAGCTTAGCCTTATGAAAAATGCAGGACAGAGCTTAGTCCCATGCAAGATGAAGGAAAAGCTTAGCTTTATGCAAATGAAGGCAGAGATTAGACTTATGCAAGAGAAGGCAGAGATTAGCCTTATGCAAAATGAAGGCAGAGATTAGCCTTATGCAGATAGAGGTAGAGCTTAACCTCATGCAAAATGTGAGACAGAGCTTAGTCCCATGCAAGATGAAGGCAGAGCTTAGCCTTATGCAAGATGGAAGGCAAATATTAGCCTTATGCAAAATGAAGGCAGAACTTAGATTTATGCAGAAGATTAAATAGTAAATGACAGTAGAATTTCTTAGCTGGCAGCAAGCTTTAATATTGTGATTGTTGTGAGAATTGTGACTACGGAGCATTGTTTGTTCATGCTGTTAGCAAATGTCGGCAAGTGCGATGGTTTCGAGGATTGTGATTTTGAACATGTTCGTTCTTTGTTCCTGCATCCAAAGAAAAATCGTGAGTTCTATAGATGGGGGAGGTTGGTTCGTATCCCCGCTGGCTTTGTTTGACTTGTTCTGATCGGTCTGATGGTCCTATTTAAATCACCGAGGCAGTGTTTGCTAAACAGAGCTATATTTTGAAAATAAGCATGCATGATTTTGTAAAGACATAATATGAAATATATTTCAAGAAATTAAGATGAACATACGACTGTGACACGGTTCCTATGGAATTTTGAGGTTCCTTCTCAAGATTCTACCCCAGTTTGACGGGTTGACGTTTCTGACTGTTGCACATGCTGCGGTCGGCTGAACTTGCTTCGGAATTTTGAGGGTCCTCCTCAAAATTCTTCCCCAGTTTCCAATTGTGGGGGAAAATGAGATTTTTATTGAATTGTGACCGAACCCATAGGGCTGCCTACGTATCCCCTCTTAAATGGGAATCACGTCGGGCTAGTTCAATTTACATCATAAAGAATTACACATATTATCGTTTTACTACATCTGAATTGATTGGCTTTGGCTAGACTTCTCCGTCCATTTCTGCAAGTATAAGAGCTCCTCATATCAATACTCGGTGAACCATGTATGGACCTTGCCAGTTGGGAGAGAATTTCCCTTTAGCTTCATCTTGATGTGGAAAGATCTTCTTTATCACCAACTGACCTGGTGTGAACTGTCTTGGTTTGACTCTTTTGTTGAAGCTCTGGTCATTCTATTCTGATAAATTTGTCCGTGACATACTGCATTCATCTTTTTCCCGTCTATGAGGGCTAGTTTCTCATAACGACTTTTTACCCACTCTGCATCGCTAAGCTCAGCTTCTTGTATGATCCTTAAGGAAGGAATCTCCATTTCGGTGGGAATAACAACTTCCATGCCATAAACCAGCAGGTAAGGAGTTTCCCCAGTTGACGTACGGACTGTGGTGCGGTATCTCAGTAAGGAAAATGATAACTTCTCGTGCCACTGCTTGTGCTTTTCTATCATCTTTCTCAATATCTTCTTGATATTCTTGTTGGCGGCTTCTACAACTCCATTCATCTGAGGTCTATAGGCTTTAGAATTCTTGTGCTTGATTTTGAAAGTCTCGCACATAGCTTTCATCAGGTCACTATTGAGGTTGGAGCCGTTGTCGGTGATGATCAATTCTGGAACTCCGAACCGACAAACAATATGGTCGCGGACAAAGTCTGCCACAACTTTCTTAGTTACTGATTTGTAAGATGATGCTTCGACCCATTTAGTGAAATAATCAATTACTACCAAGATGAACCTGTGTCCATTTGAGGCGGTAGGCTCGATCGGTCCAATGACATCCATTTCCTAGGCGGCAAATGGCCATGGTGAGCTTGTTGCATTGAGCTCATTTGGGGTTACCTTTATCATATCTGCACGTACCTGACATCGGTAGCATTTCCGAACATACTGGATGCAGACCATTTCCATGGTCATCCAGAAATTACCGGTTCTGAGTATCTTCTTGGCCAAGAAAAAAACATTCATATATGGGCCACATGTCCCAGCATGTATCTCTTCAAGTAGTTTGGAGGCTTCCATTGCATCGATGCATCTCAATAATCCCAAATTGAGAGTTCTCCTTTACATGGTTCCTCCACTGTGAAAGAAATTGTTGGACAATCTCCGAAGCGTGCGTTTCTGAGTGTGATTTGCAAGCTCTGGGTACTCTCCCTTTGACAAATATTCCTTGATATCATGGAACCATGGCTTTCCGTCTGCTTCTTATTCAATGTGGGCACAATATGCCGGCTGGCTATGGATCTTTACTGGAATAGGATCAATGAAGTTCTTAGATGGATGCTGTATCATGGATGATAGAGTGGCTAGTGCATCAGCAAACTCGTTCTGAATTCTGGGGACGTGCTGAAATTAAGTCTTTGTGAACCTCTTTCTCAATTCCTGCACGTGGTGCAGATACGACAGTATCTTGGAATTCTTGGTAGCCCATTCTTCTTGTACCTAGTGTATTAGCAGGTCTGAATCACCAATTACTAGCAACTCTTGAATATTCATGTCAATGGCCATGTTGAGCCCTAGGATATAGGCTTCATCTCTGCCATATTGTTGGTGCAGGGGAATATGAGTTTAGCAGATACCGGATAATGTTAGCCAGTTTCTGACCCCAAGACTGCTCCAATACCGACCCCCTTTGAAATTGATTGCTCCGTCGAAGAACATTCTCCAGCCGTCATAGGATTCATCAATATCTTTTCCTATGAATAATACTTCTTCATCGGGAAAATATGTTTTCAGAGGTTCGTATTCTCCTCCCAAAGGGTTCTCGGCAAGATGATGTGACAATGCTTGTCCCTTGACCACTTTCTGAGTCACATACACGTTGTCGAATTCACTTAGCAGAATTTGCCACTTGGCCAGCTTGCCAGTGGGAATGGGCTTCTGAAGATGTACTTCAAGGGATACATCCTTGATATGAGATCGTGTAGGCACAAAAGTAGTGCCTCAACTTCTGGGTTACCCAGGTTAGAGCATAGCAGGTATGCTCCAGTAGAGAATACCGTGCCTCGTATGGAGTGAACTTATTACTCAAATAATATATAGCCTATTCCTTTCTTCCTATCTCGTCGTGTTGCCCCAGAACGCAGCCGAAAGCTCCATCTAATACTGCAAGGTAGAGTAGCAAGGGTCTACCTGGCTCGGGTGGGACCAAAACTGGTGGCGTTAACAAGTATTCCTTGATTCTGTAGAAAGCTTTTTGACAATCCTCGGTCCATTTAGTTGCAGCATCCTTTTTTAACATCTTGAAGATCGGTTCACATATGACCGTAGACTGGGTTATGAACCGGCTGATGCAGTTAAGGTGCCCCAGGAAACTCATCACATCTTTCTTTTTCTTTGGCGGTGGTAATTCTTAGATGGCTTTGACTTTTGACGGATTCAGTTCTATTCCTCGGCGGCTGACAATGAACCCAAGCAATTTTTCGGCAGGAACCCCGAATGCACACTTCACGGGGTTTAAGTTCAGGTTGTATTTCCGCAACCTGTTGAAGAACCTCCTCAGACCTACTATATGGTCAGTGGCTTTCTTGGACTTGATAATGACATCGTCCACATATACCTCGATCTATTTATGTATCATGTAATGGAATATAGTGGTCATAGTCCTCATATAAGTGGCCCCATCATTCTTAAGCCGAATGGCATCATCTTATAACAGTAGACTCCCCACGGCGCGATGAAACCGTTTTCTCAGCATCTTCTTCATCCATCCAAATCGTATCCGGGAAAACAATCCACGAACGACTGAAGTTCATGCTTTGCACAATTGTCAATCAGGATATGTATGTTTGGAAGGGGGAAATCATCCTTTGGACTGGTCCGGTTGAGATCCCGGTAGTCGACACAGACCCTAACTTTTCCGTCTTTCTTGGGAACTGGCACGATATTGGCTAACCACGTTGGATATTCAACTACCATGAGGACCTTGTCTTTGATTTGCTTGGTAACTTCTTCTTTGATTTTCAGACTCATATCAGGCTTGAATTTTCTGAGCTTCTGTTTTACCGGCAGGTACATTGGATTGGTCGGCAACTTGTGAGCCACAATGGATGTACTTAGACCATTCATGTCGTCGTACGACCATGCAAATATGTCCTCATACTCTTTCAAGAATTGGCTGTATTCCTTTTTCTCTGATGGCGACAAATGGATGCTGATGCGAGTTTCTTTGACAGTCTCTGAATCTCCCAAGTTGACTACCTCAGTTTCGTCTAGGTTGGACTTAGGTTTTGGAGTAATTGATCATCAGTTTGACATGGCACTTCGTTGTCACGACCTCAGTTTTCCTCGTAGGATGTGGTGATGGCACCTGATCTCTAAGACTAAGTAAACCTAATATTCATGCAGAAATAATTGAAATTATAATTAAAATCTCAATAACTCAACAACTAATATAATGAAAACTCCGCAACTCAGCACATACTTCCCAAAATCCGGCGAATACAATTCATGTGCTCTATATGATAGTACTAATATCCCTATACATCAGTGTCTATAACATGATAAGGAAATAAAATAGACTAGATAGAGGGAGACTCCGAGGCCTACGGACGCCGGCAGGTATACCTTGAAGTCTCCGACTGAGCTCGCCCCACTGGTTCTTGGATTGCTAGTAGGTACTTGGATCTGCACAAAACGATGTGTGGAAGCATAACATGAGTACACCACAACGGTACCTAGTAAGTTCCAAGCCTAATCTCGTTAGAGTAGTGACGAGGTCAGGTCAAGGCCCTATTAGAATAAATAAGAAACTGAACAACTGTATAACAGTGCAATAATGATAACAATAGAAATGAGAGAATAAAGAAATACACGGAGAATAGCTACATTGAACTAAGGCAATAATGCATCACGGAAGAAAACAATGAATGTTATGACATGGAACAAAACAGCAAAACACAGTGAAGTAATAGAAAAGTATCAACAAGAGTCACTACCACCTTGTAGTCTCAAATCACAAATCAATTCACAATCTTTCCTTATATCACCCCGGGAGCCTTTGCATTAGTTTTAAAATCATTTTTTTCCAAAATAGCTTCCCATGTTTTAGCCCACCTTATCACACTGCGTGGCTTCAAGTAGTTCCTCTACTAGCAACACGCTTATCAAGCCTACCTTATCTCACCGCATGCGTTTCAACCCCAAAACCTTATACCACCGCATGCGTATCAGTATCACAATATATCACAAATCGCACCTCAAGTGACCAATATCACAACTTGCCAAAGAAATCAACAATAACGATATTTTCATAATAAATAGCCCACGGCTCAACCATAACATGCTCAAGAGTCTCAACAATAGCAACCGGAAAATGAATAACTCAACAAGAATAGTATTTCACACTTTATAGCCTTGCCTCAATACGAATCACGACCTTTATAACTCAATACCAATTTCAACAACAAGATATTCCAAGAATAATAACTTCAAATTAAGAATTCACGTTTAAATAATGAATAGGCAATAGAGGAAACAACAACTTTAACTAATCATGTAGAGCAATTAAGAAGTAATATATAAAACTAGTAGAGCATGGGAAGATAGCCTAATGATAATGAACATAACATGTTAAGGTAACTCAATTAAGGCATGAAAGGAGTCGACATAGCTAAAATTGGTAAATTTTCACATTTTGTGTACACAATCGTCACTTTGCGTACACTACTTTCACATATACCAATTATCACAAAAAATCCTAAGGGGTAATTTTTCCATACAAAGTTAGGCAAGACACTTACCAAAAAATACGCTAACTCAATCCACTAGTAGGTCTTTCCCTCAGTTATCCAACTCCGAACGTCTCGAATCTAGCCAAAAGAACTCCCTACCATAAATATAAACTATAGGAAATCATTTCGAACAATAAACCAAGTTGGGGGGTGGTGTTCTCCTTAGTATTCATGTAAATGATTTTTGTATTCATGTAAATGATTTTTCATAATATTCTTTTTGTAGAGGAATTAATCTGAGTAATTCTTTTAGGCTTTCTAATATATATTCTATATATTCTAAATCTTTGGTTCTTTGATATTCTTCTATATTAGTTTTTATTAGGTTTGTTAGTAAATCTATATTGTCAGTAGTTTGTTGCCAATATTGTAGGTATGTATGATTCATTATTAATCTGAATATAAATCTAATTCATATAAGTCTACGTATATNTTCATATAAGTCTATGTATATTGCAAAGAATAGCAAATCAAATGCCAGACGCATTTACGTATTTGAAAATGATAACAAAATCACATATCCCTGCTGAGAATGTTCCAATCCGTATTGATGTCCGTATTGGACAATCTTCTAGTATCATAGCTAATGAGTCAAAAGCACGCCTAAAACGTGGCAGACCATTGGGTTCTAAGGATCGAAATCCTAGAAAAAGGAAAATAAATGATCAAAATGACACTACGAAAGAGTCTCACGAAGAAATCCATGATTTAATAAATTCTGAGATACATGAAGAAACCACTGAGCCCGAGAATCAAGATAATAAGGAACTATCAATAAGTCCAATTGATATTGAGACAAATTTGAATCGAGTGGATATAGTGGTGGATTGTGTCTTTGCATATAATGTTGCATCTAGAATTATGCAGGATAGTGAGGATCTTGAACCTCAACCTGTTGGAGAATGTCGACAAAGACGTGATTGGCCAAAATGGCAAGAAGCAATCCAATCCGAGTTGAATTCACTTGCGAACGTGAAGTTTTTGGGCCTGTAGTCCAAACACCTAGTGGTGTTAAGCCTGTTTGATATAAATGGATCTTTGTACACCAGAGGAATGAGAAAAATGAGGTACAAAGATATAAGGCACGCCTTGTTGCACAAGGATATTCACAAAGGCCTGGTCTCGATTATGAAGAGACATATTCACCCGTTATGGATGCTATAACGTTCTGTTATCTCATTAGTTTTGTTGTCCATGAAAAGCTTGGCATGCATTTAATGCATGTAGTTACCGCCTACCTTTATGGCTCACTTGATAATGAGATATACATGAAAATTCACGAGGGATTTAAAATGTCTAACGCACATAATTCAAAGTCCCGAAAAATATTTTCAATCAAATTGCAAAGATCTTTGTATGGTCTAAAGCAATCAGGACGTATGTTGTATAATTGTCTTAGTGAGTACTTATTAAAGGAAGGTTATATAAATGATGCCATTTGTCCATGTGTTCTTATAAAGAAAACATCGAAATTTGTTGTACTTGCCGTATATGTTGATGACATAAACCTTATTGGAACTCCTATAGAACTTCAAAAGGCAATTGATTATTCAAAGAAAGAATTCGAGATGAAAGATCTCGGAAAGATAAAATTATGTCTTGGTTTGCAAATTGAACATTTGGTAAACGGAATTTTTGTTCATCAATCTGCCTACATAGAAAAGGTATTGAAACAGGTTTACATGGACGTAGCACATTTATTAAGTACTCTGATGGTTGTTCGATCACTTGATGTGAATAAAGATCCATTCCGACATCAAGAAAAGAATGAAGAGATACTTGGTCCTGAAGTACTTATCTTAGTGCAATCGGTGCACTAATGTATCTTGCCAACACTACAAGGCCTGACATAACTTTTTCAGTTAATGTCTTAGCAAGATATAGCTCTGCTCCTACAAGGATACATTGGAATGGAATCAAACACATATTACGGTATCTAAAAGGAACTACCGATATGGGATTATTTTATGGAAATAATTGCAGTCACGATCTTGTTGGTTATGCCGATGCTGGGTATTTATCTGATCCACACAAGGCCCGATCTCAAATAGGTTATGTGTTTACATGTAGAGGCAGTGCCATATCTTGGCGATCGACTAAGCAATCGATCGTGGCTATTTCATCTAATCATGCTGAGATAATTGATATTCATGAAGCAAGTCGAGAATGTGTGTGGTTGAGGTCTATAATACATCTTATTCAAGAAAAATATGGTTTGAAGTGTGACAAACTACCCATGATTTTGTATGAAGACAATGCAGCATGCATAGCCCAATTGAAGGGAGGATTCATAAAAGGAGATAGGACAAAACATATTTCACCAAAATTATTTTTCACACATGATCTTCAAAAGAATGGTGATATCAATGTGCAACAGATTCGTTCAAGTGATAATATGGCTGATTCGTTCACAAAATCTCTACCAACATCAATCTTCAAGAAGCTAATACACAAGATTGGGATGCGAAGGCTCAAGGATGTGAATTAATGCTCTCATCAGGGGGAGTTAATGCGCGTTGCACCCTTTTTTCATTACAAGGTTTTGTCCCACTGGTTTTTCATTGCAAGGTTTTTAACGAGGCAACCAAAAGGCGCATTTCTAAACATGTGTACTCTTTTTTCTTTTCTAGAATTTTTTTCCCATTGGATTTTATTTTAGTTAAGGTTTAAACGAGGCGCATTATTTGTTGAATAGACATTCAAGGGGGAGTGTTATAAATAGAACTCTATTTAGAGTGAATGTCTATCTTTTAGAGAGTTCTACTTTGTGGTTAAGTCATTTTCCTCTATAAATCGAGGGATCTTACCCTATTGAAAAACATCCCAAAATTTAATAAGAATTTCCTCTTTTTCTCTGCAATATTGTTCTTCTTCTTTTATTGTTTCGTAACATTGAGGTAATAGGATATGAAAATCAATTATCAATTCGATAGCATATCTTGCATCACCAAATACACAAATAGGAACGGTCTCAGCTGAATTAGTAAGTCTGTTGGCGCATAATGAGGAAAACAAGTTGAGTTATTCAAATTTATAATAAAGTTCAAAACACCCATTTGAGACAAGATCACTTTGCGGCGCATAAATATGGTGCATGTTTTTGCACTTTTGGTGAATATATGAACTAGAAAAAATCACATCCTACATCCTATAAATAAAAGTTTCCACTTGTGGAACACAAGTTGATGTTTGTATTTTGTTCTAATGCTAGTCATGATCAGCTTCAATCTACAAGCTTTGCCTCTGAACTTTTCCTCAATTCCTCTAGAAATTTTCACCTTTTCGATCTACAAATTTTGCCCACAAAGTTAAAATTGGAACATAAAGTACAATTAGATCATCTTGAGGGGATTCATGCTACTATTTATCAAACTAAAGAATATATAAGGGGTGTAGTCTAGGGGTGGTAAATGGACGGGTTGGGCTGAATTTGGACGGGTCAAGACGTATTAGGTTAATAAATGGATCATTTCCCAACTCAGTCTAAAGTGTACTTGGGCTATAATGAGTTGGGTCAAGATGGGCTAAACGATGGATCATAGCCCAATCCGCTCAACTTGACCCATATTTTAGAACCATGCTCGTCTTGCAAAAAAAAAAGTCTTTTACCTTAAAATGTGTAAGTTAAAAAATGTTTTGCGGGCAGAAAAACAATAACAAAAAAAAAAAAAAAAAAAAAAAAAAAAAAAAAAAAAAAAAAAAANAGACATTCTTGGTAATGATGAGATATTCAAGATTATTCTCATCTATTGTCTCAATATGATATCCATTTGGACGGATATCTTTAAAACTCAACAAGTTCCTTTTGGACTTGGAGGATAATATTGTATTCTCTATGACAAGTATTGTTCCCTTAAGCAGAGTTATAGTAGCTCTTCCAGAGCCTTCAATTAAATTACTACTACCAGAAATTGTAGTAACATCTGCCTTACACATACTTAAATGAGAGAAATATTTCTTCTCTTTGAATATTGTATGTGTCGTACATGAATCAACTAAGAAAATATTTTTACAATTAAATATTGATTCAAGTTTGCTTTGTGAGGTATCCATATTTGCTTTCTATGGTTTGACATACAAAAGAAATATACGAATAAATATTAGTATTTTCAAATATAAAAAAAAAAGAAACAAAGTTAAATTTTTCGAGCGAATTCTAATTATAATACAAATAATTAAGTAGCTAAAAATAATACAATTATAAGTACACTACACGTGTTAATACAATTATCGACCATGCACGTAGTTTTGGAATTCGATCATGTACGCAATTTTGGAATATAGCAGAGACTCACATTAAATGCTTCAGGAATTCCAGAAAAACAAGTTATAGAAAAAGAAACAGAATATAGACATTATTCATTATGCAATACTCTCCCGAAACAGAAAAACAAAAAAAAGCACAAAATAATAGGGGTGACAAAAGAAAAAAAGAAGAAAAGAAATGAAGGCTTCTTTCAAACAAACAAAAAAACGTTATTTATTAACAAACAAAACCAGAGACAAATAACGTTTGAACTTCGTGAATACTAACGTGAAATTGTAGTTTGCACATGCAACAAATACTAACGTGTTACTATTAACGTTTAACGAGCATGCGTTGTTTAAAACGAAATCAGAAGATTAAGTAAATTGAAACATTCTTTAAAACAAATACTAGAACTATATTTAATCGAAATGAACTAACACTATTTCATAAAACAAATAAAATTAATGACCATTACTCATGTAAAGAACTATGATTACATGATGTTTATTCATTAACTACTACGAATAGGCAAAACTAAAATTAAACTACTCAATCTTCTTTAACCACGGATCTATCACCGATCAAGTGGCCCATTTTTCTATCAGGATGCTCAAAGAAGTCTGCCACATCCAAGTAGGTGATGTCAAATTCATTGTCATAGACAAGATTAGCTTAAGGGACTTTATTATTTAGAGATTCTTGATAAAGCTCAACCAAATGTCTTGGTACACGACAAATATTTTCCCAATGCCCTTTTCCACCGCAAGATAACATTCAGTTTCTGAACCATTTGCCTTTGGCTTCTCGTTTTTCCCTTTCCACTTTTGGTGGTTATTTTTCTTTGGGGGTGATTAATACCAGGAAATTTTTTTCCTCGTCCACGACCACGATCACGACCATTAATAGGGCCACGGTCTTTCCCACGCTTAGCATAATGGGAATACATCTCATCCACTTCAGGAAATGGTGTAGACCCAGTTGGTTGATTTTCGTGATTTCTCATGAGCAAGTAATTATTTCGTTCAGCCACAAGGAGAAGAAAAATCAACTCAGAGTACTTCTTGAAACCTTTCTCTCGGTATTGCTGTTGCAAGACCATATTGGAGGCATGAAACGTTGTGAACGTTTTTTCAAGCATATCATAGTCGGTGATAGTGTCTCCACAGAGTTTCAATTTAGAAGTAATTATGTACATTGCAGAATTATATTCAGAAACAGACTTAAAGTCTTGGAGACTCAGATGAGCCCAATCATATCGTGCTTGTGGAAGAGTGACCAACTTTAGGTTGTCATATCTTTCCTTTAAGCCATTCCTCAAAAGAAGTGAATCTTTGACTGTGAGATATTCTATTTTTAACCCTTCAACAAGGTGATGACGCAAGAAAATCAAGGCCTTAGCACAGTCTTGGGTAGATGCTTTATTTTTGTCTTTAATGGCGTCTCCAAGACTCATTGCATCTAAATGGATTTCAGCATCCAACACCCATGTCATATAGTTCTTGCCCGAAATTTCAAGAGCAACAAACTTTCTTTTCATAATGTCAGTCATAATTAAAAAGAGGACAAAAGTTATACCTTAATCTTCTCAAAGAGCTTCTTGAGACGGTAGAGTCTCGTGCTGATAACGTGTTATGAAACAATAAAAGAAGAAGAACAATATTGCAGAGAAAGAGAGAGGAAATTCTTATTAAATTTTGGGATGTTTTACAATGGGGTAAGACCCCTCTATTTATAAGGAAAAAACAACTTAGCCACAAAGTAAAACTCTCTAAAAGATAGACATTCACTCTAAAATAGAGTTCTATTTATAACACTCAATTTATTCTTGAGTCAAGAAATATATTATCTCTCTCCCGTCATTCTTCCTCACTAAAAGATATACTCCCTATGTATCATTTACGTGATAGTATTTGATTACGTACAGACTTTAAAAAAGAAAGAAAAAATTATAAAATTTGTGATCTATAATGAGCTATAGATATTTGTGTGACTATAAATCATTTCGATAAGGTTAAAATAGAATTTTTAAAATTAAATTATTTCTAAATAAGAAAATATGATATTATTTTTGGGACAAACTAATAAGTAAAGTATGATACATAAATTAGGACAGAGGAGGTAATTAAATAAGTAAAAGTATATTAAAGACATAATCTATTTAATAGTTTAAATTTTTGGATGAGCTGTGGTATCAGGACTACGCATTATCACATATGGTGTACATCTACCATCCCCAGTCCCCATTTTCTAGCGATGACTGAAATGAGAAAATCTGGTAAACCAAATTATCTGCTTATCCTTATAGTTTTGAACTTCTAGTTCTACAGATTGGTTTATACCTTTTCGCTCCCTTAAAAATGTAACCCATTCATGGAACTTTCCTTGCATAGACACGAGAGTATAATATTAGAAATTTCCCACAAAATAATAATAGTAATAATAATAATAATAATAATAATAATAATAATAATAATAATAATAATAATGATGATGATGATGATGATGTCACGCCCCGAACCTGGGGTGAGACCGACACCCGGTGTCTCACTTAATCTAGCGTACAAATTTGCGACTACGGGAGTCTAAACATACAATGTCATACTTTGGCCATGGGGCCACATTGTAAGATAATTTGCGAAGCAAAATATAAAACAGAACGAAAACTAGCTTTGACTAAACATCAATATAAAGCTGGACCGACAAGGCCGTCATACCTACTACAGCTGACAAACCAACAAAATATACATACAAAGCCTACAACCCAACATGATGCACTAACTGACAGGATATGTCTACAAGCCTCTACTGGTGGATGTACTGTGATCAGAACAGGCCCCGACCTACCCATAACATACATACGCAATATATACACAAAATCCTAGACCCGGCAACTCCGAAAGACGTGGACCTTACCGATCAAGCTGAACTCGGGCAACACCTACTGAGGAAGTCTACCTGTCTGTCTATCTGAACCTCCACGCATGAAATGCAACATCCCCAGAAAAGGGAAGTCAGTACGAAATAATGTACTGAATATGTAAGGCAATAAAATAACTGAAAGATGAAATTGAACTGATAATATAATAACCGAAAGTAACAGGGAGTCAAAGATGATCTGGAGGTATACTTACCTGCTGATACTGACTCAACTCTCTCAATATAGTAAGTAAAAGAAATGTCCGACCCTATAAAGCTCGGTACATGTTACTGCTCGGCCGTAGTAGGCTCGCTCATAAGCGCTCAACCATACTAGGCTAGGTATCTCGGCCATTCTGGGCTCTCTTATAGGAACTCGGCCACAGTAGGCTCGGTATATAACTTACTAGGTGATCAGAGGTTGCCCAATAGGGGTCTGCCCACCGATTATAGCTCGTTGGTGGTGAAAATACTGTAATAATGTATATACATACATATAGACCCTCTTCTCTCTTAATTGGAAGAAGACAATACGTAACAGAATATAAAATCCCAATAAGGGAGAATACTATAACTTATGAGACTAGGATAATGCACATAAGCTCAGGAATATGAACTTCTCTTTATGTCTCGTTATCAAACTCATGTAGTTCCTGGATCATGCCAAAATAAAGAAAGGTTTAGCCTTAACATACCTTATCACAATATTTCCATTCACCAAGTTGAACTCGCCTCTTCGTACCTTAATCTACAACAAAGATAACAATACTATCATAAAGTTACAAAAGGTACAACTATCGCACAACGAACAACAAACTTATTTTATATTAAAACGGGCAGTATCTCCCCTATAATCTTGACTTCCTCCAAACTCAAGATAATATCAAAAACATAAGAACAAAACAATAGCAGCATATATACATTATTTTCCAACCTTTTATACAGCACAAAATACTATAAAATAGCCCAACACACCTCAATCTCTTCATACACAAAACGACCCCCGTAGTAGTATCAAACCCGGCTGAATTGTTACGACGAACAACCAGCCCACCACCCTGAATTTATATGGTGTTTCTGCACACCGTTCCTCCTCCAAAACTCCATAAAACATTAGTAAAACATGCAACCCAACAGCAACACAAAACAGTCCACAAAACAGTCTGCTACAAAGTGAATAACTCAAACTCACGACTTCCTATCACCGTCCCATGAGTTCTTATAATTATAGAACGACATTCCATACAATTCCAGCAGAAAAAATGTATAAAGAGAGCAGTAAACTTATATTAATTGTTGAATAAATCAGCTCCTATATTGATTCTTCAAACTCTAGGTTTTACTTCCCACTAGAACTTGAAAAGGAAAGAAACTCAATTAGGGTTTGTGTGTAATTTGTGGGATGATGTTTGCAGGGGTTTAGGTATGATTATTGTGCCCTTTTATCAGTGTATTATATGGACAAAATAGGCCTTTAAAAGGTCTCTTTGGACGACACGAACTGGCCCATTTTCGGACTCTCATTTAAGCAAGTAGGTGACACACCTACTTGTCACCTAGCAGCTTGTGCAGTCTCGCAAAAATATAAATATATCTCTCTACTCTGATGCTGTATTGACAAACAGTTTAATGCGTTAGAAAATAGATTCATAGATCTTCAATTTGATGGGTGGAACACCCCGTAACTCTAAGTATTGGAAAAAAATCGCAATTACATTTGACCCATATTTCAGTAAAACTTATGAACGTTACTCGTGATGACTTTCATCGACTTTTGTTCCATAACTCGCTTGACTTCAAAACATAACACACGACTATCATACGACTAAAATAAATCATAACATAACCTCCTTATCATGTTAATCACCCTAGTCTCACCCCAAAAGTACATGTTATAACATTCCCAACTTGTCGACTTTCGATGAAATATTATTTTATTCAATTCCTTTAGCTTCTGAACCTTCACATCCTCTTTGTACTTGTTATTCATGATCTTCAATAATATTAACCTCCGTGGTAACATGATTAACTTACTTTTTATACTTTCAAAGATGATCTCATTTTTGGTCCTACATTAGTTTGCTTACGACGCACATTTACGTGAGAAAATATATGGTGTAACATCATTCCCCCTTTGGGAACATTCGTCCTCGAATGTTTACTCTTAGAGACTTTGGAAAATTTTGCCAGAGTCTCCTCCATACAGTAGAATAAAACCAACCTTCCTGCAACCAGAAAATATACTATACATGCCACACATGGCTTATGTCTGTAAATTGCAACACTTGGCCTCACACGGCCGTCAATCATTAATACTGAAAGTAAAAAATAAGACCTTACATAATGACATACTGGCCTGAATAAAACTGTGCTGATGTATCCCATCTCGATCCATATCTTCAGTTTGAAATAGGTGGGGGTATTTAGACTTCATTTCTTCCTCCGCTTCCCACGTCATCTCTTCTACATTCTTTCTTCTCCATAAAACCTTCACGAAGGTGCCTCCTTATTTCGTAGCTTGCGGATTTGTCGGTCTAGGATGGCAACTAGAACTTCCCCATATGACAAGTCATCTGTAATCTATACATCATTAGTGGGCACCACTAGGGTAGGATCACCAATGCACTTCCGTAGCATAGATACGTGAAAAGCCGGATGGACAGATTCCAATTCCGAGGGCAATTCTAACTCATAAGCTACTTGGCTCACTCCTTGAATAATCCTATAAGGCCCAATATATCGTGGGCTAAGTTTTCCTTTCTTGCCAAACCTCATCACGCCCTTCATAGGAGACATCTTTAAGAACACCCAGTCATCAACCCTGAACTCTAAGTCTAGTTGTCGCACGTCAGAATATGACTTCTGGAGACTTTGGGCTATCAACAGTCGCTCCTAGATAAGCTTTACCTTCTCTACGGCCTGCTAAATCAAGCCTGGCCCATGTAACCCAGATTCTCCAACATCAAACCACCTTATAGGAGATCTGCACTTACGCTCATACAAAGCCTCGTATGGAGCCATCTGGATACTGGAGTGGTAACTGTTACTATATGCAAACTCGATAAGAGGTAGATGTTCATCCCAACTTCTTTTAAAATCCAACACACATGCTCGTAACATGTCCTCGAGCGTCTGAACTGTGCGCTCGGCTTGTCCATCAGTCTATGGATGAAAAGATGTGCTGAGATTCACTTGCGTCCCTAGACCTCTCTAAAATTACCTCCAGAAATGTGTTGTAAACTAGGCCCCACAGTAAGATATAATCGATATTGGTACTTCGTGTAGCCGCACTATCTCCTTAATATATAACTTTGCATAATCTTCATCTGTATATGTAGATCTGACCGGTAGGAAACATGCTGATTTTGTGAGCCTATCGACTATCACCCTTACTGAATCGAACTTAAAATGAGAGCGAGGCAAACCCGTGACAAAGTCTATGTTTATCGCCTCCCATTTCCATGTCGAGATCTCTATAGTCTACATTATCCTTCCGGGATTCTGGTGCTCTACCTTCACTTGCTGGTAACTAGGACACTGGGCGACAAACTCAGCAATTTCTTCTTCATATCATTCCACCAGTACACATCCTTAATGGCATGATACATATTCGTCCACCCAGGATGAATTGAGTACCACGAATAATGTGCCTCTGACATAATCCTATCTCGTAGCCCTGCTACATTTGGAACACACAGACAACCCATATATCTGAGAACCCTATCCCCTTGATCTGTAACAATGGATTCTTCTGGTGCAGAACTTGGTCTCTCAACTCGACCAAATCTGGGCCCTCGTACTGCCTTTCCTTGACTTCATATATGAGAGATGATTTTGCAGTGTTTTGGAGTACAACTCCACCATCGTCAGAATCTACTAACTGAACCCCCAAACAAGCCAATTGATGAATCTCTCTAGCTAATTCTCTTTTCTCAGCCGCTACATCTGCTAAGCTAACCATAGATCGACGACTTAAGGCATCTGCTACAACATTAGCTTTCCCTGAATGGTAGAGAATGTTAACATTATAATCTTTCAATAACTCTAGCCATCGCCTCTGTCGCAAATTCAACTCTTTTTTCTTGAAGATATATTTCAGGCTTTTATGATATGTAAATACATCAACATGAACACCATATAAATAATATTGCTATATCTTAAGTGCATGTACAACCGCAGCTAACTCGAGGTCGTGGTCAGATAATTTCTCTCGTTCTTCCTCATACCTTGAAGCATACACAATTACCTTCCCATGTTGCATCAGGACACATCCTAACCTGACACCTGAGGCATCACAATACACGGCATAACCCCTTGGACCCTCTGGAAGTGCTAGAACTGGAGCTGAGGTCAACATGTTCTTAAGCTCTAGGAAACTCTGCTCACGAGCCTTTGTCTACTGAAACTTAGCTGCTTTCTGAGTCAGCTTCGCCAATGGTGCTGAAAGGGAAGAAAAACCCTCTACGAACCTCCGACAGTATCCTGCTAAGCCTAGAAAGCTACAAACCTCTGTTGGAGTGGTAGGTCTAGGCTAGGATTTCACGGCCTCAATCTTCTGAGTGTCCACCTTTATACCTTCATCGAATACAATATGCCCCAAGAATGCTACAGACCTCAACTAGAACTCACATATAGAAAACTTAGCATACAACTTACAATCATGGAGGGTTTGGAGTATCGCTCGCAGTTGGTCTGCATGCTCCTCCTCTGAACGTGAATAAACCAAAATATCATCAATAAATACTATCACAAACAAATCTAAAAATGGCCAAAATAGGCTATTCATCAAGTCCATAAATACGGCGGGTGCATTCGTCACCACGAAGGACATGACAAGGAACTCGAAGTAGCCATATCGGGTCCTGAAGGCTATCTTCAGAATATCTTTCTCTCAAACTCTGACCTGGTGGTACCTCGACATCAAATCTATCCTTGAAAAGCATCTATCCCCCAGCAACTGATCAAAATAGTCATCGATCCTTGGAAGTGGATACTTATTCTTAAGAGTTACCATGTTCAACTGCCTATAATCGATACACATCCTCAGCGAGCCGTATTTCTTCTGCACAAATAGTACTGGTGCACCCTAAGGTAAGGTACTGGGTTTGATGAAACCTTTCTCCAGCAAACCTTTTAACTGCTCTTTCAACTCCTTCAATTCATCAGGTGCCATTCTATACGGAGGGATGGATATTGGTTGAGTTCCCAGAACCAAATTGATGCTAAAATCAATTTCTTGCTCTGGAGGAATACCTGGAAGCTCATCTAGAAACACATTTGCGTACTCTTTGACTACTGGAATAGACTGAAGTGTATGTACCTCAGCATCTGCATATCTAACTCGCACAATATGATGAATGCACCCTTTTCGATCATTTTCCTCACCTTCAGATAGTAAATAAACCTACCTCTAGGTGTCGTTGTATTACCTCGGCAATCAATTGTGGCATAGAAAGCTGCCAATGAGTCCATGCCCATGATAGCATCAAAATCCATCATCTCTAGCTCAACTAGGTCGGCTGAGGTCCGACGACTACAAACTATCACCGTACAACCTCGATAAACCCATCTAGAAATAATCGGCTCTCTGACCGATGTAGATACGCAAAAGGATCACTTAGTATTTTAGGAACTATACCAAACTTCCCCGCGATAAATGGGTAATATACGATAAAGTAGATCCTAGGTCTATCAGGGCATAAGCATCGTGAGAGCAAATGGTCAATATACCTGTCACAACCTATGGTGAAGACTCCTGGTCCTGTTGACCCACTAGAGCATAGATATGGTCCTAGTTACCACCTGAACTGGAACCTCTACCTCTGCCTCGACCTCTACTAGACGAATACTGAGACTCGCGCCCTGAAGGATGCACGAACATAGATGATCCTATTGTTGAACTCGGTGGTTGTGCCATACCCCCAGAATCTCTATTTGGGAAATCTCGCATCATATGCCCCAGACGCCCACATGTATAACAAGCATCAGAACCTGCTCGACATTGGCCCAAGTGTCCTCTACCACAGATGTCATCGCCGCCGAAATGCCCAGGTCTGCTTTGAACCTCGCAGTTGCCGCGTCCCCCTCTTTCCTTCCCTTTCGGATCGGTCAGGGTATTCGACATTATTGGGACAACTCGTTTCCTTTTGGGGAAGGTGTAAGGAATTGAAGAGTCGCCACCTAACGAGTTAAGGTGCATTAGGGAACCTACTAAAGGTTATTTACAAACACAGATTAGATAACCAGAGATAGGTAAGGCTTGAAATTACTACAAGGGGAAGGTGTTAGGCATCCCTCGAAGTCCACAACTATAGTTCCCGGCCCAAACAAACTTTGTGAACAGATAGCATATAAGTAATAAACACATAGGTAAATAGATGAAGGTTTTGAAAAGATTTGCAGTCCAAGCACACATATGTGCTTAAGTTTAAAAGATTTAAAGTCTACGCACATATACAAAGTTCTGGAGGTTTTACAATCTAAGCATATGTGTGTAAGGGATATGGGGTCTTAGGTTATTTATCCTATAGGATCATATCAGCACAATGCCCGGTAATCATTCCTCAGAAGAGGGGCTACTCGTGGCACTAGCGCACCGAATATCATATCCATGTCTACCCTTTTCCCACCCCTTAGTGGTTACTAAGCGAGTTTATTTGACGACCTATATGCGTGCTGTTACCCATCCCTTCTTAATGGTCCCGAAGGAATTTAGGACCCCAAAATATAGGCGGTTCTAGACAAAACTCCCTAAGGTTAAAAAGATAAAATTCTAAGCGACAGGAAAGAACAAATAGGACTTCACAAATAAATGTAGGAAAAGTAGTTTAAGAGGCTCAAATTTACCTCCACATCTATTGCACATAAACATCATGTCTCAAACACAAAACAAGAGGCAGTTTTATTAGACAGAATCCTAAGATAGGATATCTAAGTGAATATCAATGCACAGAAGTATGAAGCTTGTTTATAAACTCAATAGCAAGGACCTAATCAGCTTGCCTGCTGGTTTAAAAAAAACCTGTTAGCCCTTAGGCAGCAAACACAATCAAAACAATATTCATTTTTAAGAGATTGATTACCTAAGGCTTGCTTAGGTATGGGGTTGTGCATAGTGACTACCAGAATTATTAAACAGTTCAGAGGTTGTTTTACCTAAAACATGTTGTTCTAAGTGATGTAAATCTGAGAATGCAGAGATAGTTACCAATTTCTATTAAGAACAAACATGATAATCATATGCGAGGTTATTTTATACCTTTTCATGAATCATCAGTTTAAACTAGGCGTAGTTAAGTAAATGTAAATGAAATCCTACAGCATGGTGTCTAGTATGCACACATGAATGCAGGGTGGCTAGGATATAATTTCAGGATGCACAGGATTCCTAAAGCATGATTTCTAAAATGCACAGAGAATTACAGAGTTGTTAAGCATGATTCATGAATGCACATGAGTATTAATTTTATCGCCTAAGGAGCAGGATTTCTAAGTGGTAGGCACAAGCATAAATTGAGGTATGTTGTATGTTAAAGCAGTAAATGTGAAAAAGCCTTAAATACATGATATCTAATGCATGTTTGGCATGTTGATCCCAAGCATGGATTGTAATGTAGATATAGGAAATGTAAAGCTTAAGGCCTGATTTCTACCCAGTGGCATCGATAAAATTATATAGCTATCCCCTCCCATTTCACTAGCCATCCCCAATATTCATTTACAAATAAATATTACAGACCAGCTGAACAAATTATGTAAATAGATAAAGGAAAAGAAGAAGTTAAACTATAGAGAGCCTGAAAACTGGCCAAGACTTACCAGAACCTCAAGTGCCCAAATGTTTCATAGCCTTTCTCATATTCGGGTGTGTCAGAGTTCCCTAAGGACCTCAAAGGATCACGGGCAGTGCTCACACCCAGACTTCATAATTATAATTGAGTAAGTGCAGTGTGGAAGGGCCAGCTCTAATGCATTAGAGTTCAGAGGGATCTCATAGGGATCCCTAAGCAGTCACACATTAGAGGGGCATAACTTAAATATCTAAGAGTAGAGTGAGAGTGCTTGACATAGTTTTGAAAAGATTGAGTAGGAAAACAGTTTGAAAAGAGACTTGTTTGAAAGATTTTGTAAAGAACTACAGAGTTATGTAGTAAAACAGTTTTTGAAAAGAGAGTAGAGCAGCAAGCAACAGTCCAGACATAGCACCCAAAACAGGTTCATACACAGCCAAAGAACACAGAATCAAGGCAGGTTCAGCAACACCAAATAGGGGTAATAGGGGATTGGGGACACATAAGGCACATAGGTAAGAACATAGTTCCAGGAACACTTAAGTACAGAAACAACAATATGCTAGGGGAGGCATCTAGGGATCAAGGATATAACATAAACTTTAGGATTACTCAGAACCGAATAACATAAGGTACAAATTGTTTTGCCACAGAAAAGTTCATGCGAATAATCAGAGAAGCATAAGTAAGGCAGAATCATATTGAGGTATACTAAAAGGGGGATAGCATTTCATAAGCATGCTGAGTCTAAGGGAGGGAAGTACATAACATGCTAAGTGAACAACAGTGCAAGCAGGTCAAGTGCAAACATCGCAGCAAAACCATAGGTAAAAACATATTAGAAACAAGATGAATTGAAGTACTAAAAGAAACATATTGTTTTTGAAACTTAAACTGAAATTAGGACATACATGTATAGGAGATAGCAAACACATAATGAAGGGTAAGGGGTGGAATAATCAGCCTTGGCTTGCAGCCGGCTGATAATAGCAAGTAACCAGAAGCAGGAGAGTATTTGTGTATACGAGAGAGTTTTGAGCAATGTGTTTGTGTGTTTGATAATGAAGACTAAGGTACTTATAGTTTTAAAACAAGTAGAAGAATAAAGTAAAAATAATAGTTCAGCAGTAATTATAGAAGTATATACTAATTAGAATCGAATTAGTATAAAGATTTCCCTTAATTATGGAATCATACTCAAACGGTAATAGACATGTGATAAAATAAGGAAAGAGAATTGTATGAGGCTGAGTATAGCCAGTTAAGGAAACCACATAGGTATAGTACAAGTATATCACATGTAAATGAAACTAGATTCATCATGCTTTTATTAAGGAAAATGCTTAAAATCAGCTAACAACATAATTGACCATAGAATAAGGTCAGAAAATATTTCACAAGTTAAAGTCAGTATAGAATATTACAAAAATCAGTGAAGGATCAATCACAAAGATTCAGGGATTCAAAAATAGCACTAATTTAGCATAACCTTGTGAGAATAAGCGTAATAAACATATAATAGATAAAATCAGAACCCTAAGAAGACGAGTAGGTTAGAAATCATATAAAAATTATGGATTCATATAGAGCATAGTACAAATTAACAGACTGGACATAATGTAGCCAGAATAAGTGAAGAATCAGAAACATTGATGGACAAAGTAGGATAAAGTCGAAGAAAATCAGAACTAGCACAAATTTCTGGGAATAAACACATAATAGGCAGGAATAGTCAAAGTAAAAAACCCTAACAAGCAAACATAGGGACAAAATCACAAAATCACAAAATCACAGAGTGTTCATGAGAAACCAGTACACATACAGATTATGTGAACATATTATCGAAAACAGACTCAGAATCACAAATTAAAACAAAGAAACTTGGGGTTTTCAACATAATAACTCAGAAAAAATGAGAAAACTCAAATAACTGCTTAAACATAGTGAAAATCATAGATTAATACTAAAATCAGAAGGGAAAGCATTTTTTTAACAGGGGTTAAGAACCCTAATTTGAAGATGAAGAGATGCTTTAGAAAATCGGAGATTCTTTAAGAAAATAGAAAAATAACTCGGAATATACCCAGATCTATTGTAGATCTAAGAAAGCAAGTGTTATTAGCATTTAAGAGAGAGAACCCAAAGAGAAAGAGAGAATCGACTTAGAAACCGCATGTTCTAGTTGGATATGGGAGGATCTTACTCAGATGGCCATGGACGGCATGAAAATGGCATGAAAGCCATGGGAGGTGAGCACAGATTTAGGGTAGGGAACCGTCATTGTTACCGGTGAACCAGATAATGGCGATGGATTTAGGGTTTGATGCTAAGAGGATTTGAGAGAGAAGGGGAAGGGGATGAAAGCGGATAACAGGTGAGGGAAATGAGAGAAGTGAGGGTTTGGGAGGGGGGTCGTTTGGATTAATTATGGAAAGGGTAAATACGGACCGTTGATCTGAGTGATCAATGGTCAGGATTGAAGTGGGGTATTGGGTTGGGTGGACTTAGGTGTTGGGCCTGAGATATTTGGGCCAATTAATTGGGTTGGGATCAGATTGGTTTAGGCTATAGTTGAAAATAAAAGTGACTAGTTATTAAATACCCAATTAAATAAAATAATTTGTAAAATAGCTGTTAATTATGAAAATGAATTTAAAGCGTAGAAAATAATTAAGAATGATTACTTATTATATAAAGTAAAAAATGATTAATTTCTGGATAAAAGATAGTATAAAATCGTATGATTGGGCTAATTGCAAAGTTATTGCAGTTATAGCCAAAATGTGCCAATCTGGCTAATTCTGAAATAATTTGGTCTTAGTAGGACCAAAATAATTAATGAAACCCAGAAATGCTTTTGAAATTATTTTGTAATGCAATTTCATAATTATTTATTAGAAATAAAATGCTGGATAGATTAATACAAATATAGGAAAATTGTAGAAAAATATCAATTACTATTGATACATGATTTTCAAGCTATATATGCAAATTTAAAATATTTTGAGGAAAAATTGAGTATCAACAACAGTCGGTGCTAACCCGACGCCCCTAAGCTCTCACCTGGTCCTAACTGAGTACAGTGATCATACTTGTAACCCTGTAACTGAGGTGGCGGAGGCCTAGGTGGCCGTCAAAAGTACTGGGGCCTATAACTAACCTAAGACTACTCTTGAGACCTGGAAAATCTCATCCTCGTACGCCGCCCTTGCTCAGTCCTCTATGTACCTTGCTGTTGACGCCTACCCCTTTCTATATTCTGGGTGAATGCCTGAATCTGGGAGATATGCATACTATCTTACAATGCAGCGGTGGCACATGCCTCGGTCAACTCTAGGCTAACCCTACTATAAACCTGTGGATCCTGTCCCGCATAGTAGCAGTTGTGGATGGTGAATATCTGGCCAATGAGTTAAAATAGAGACTATACTCTCGGTCATTCATATTGCCCTGCTTGAGGGCTAGAAACTCTTCGATTCGAGCCTATCGGATCTCCTACGATAAGTACTGGTCAAAGAAGGCATCTGAAAAATTCTCCCAAACAGCTGGAGGTGCATCACGTCCCCAGGACCTCTCCCATCCCTCTTACCAAAGGATGGCCCATATCTTGGAGTCAAAAAGCTGCTAGCTCAACTGCATCTTTCTCTATGGCATGCATAACCTGAAATATCATGTGAAGCTGATCTATGAAATCATGCGGGTCTCCCTCTGATCTGTCCCCGTGAACTCTGTGGGACTCAAAGCAATAAACTCTCGGACCCTTGAACTCCTAGACACCTCAGAAGATCCTGAACTAGCTGATGCCCTAGCATGTTGATGCGTAGCTGCCAATTATGTCATCAATGCACCGCACTCCTCAAGTCCTGATCTAATGGAAGTGCAGGGGGAACTGGAGGTGCAGTATCCCTAGGAATATCCTCGAGTGGTGGAGGAGCCGGTAATGGTTGAGTAGGGGTCTCGCCTGTGCCTCATCTACTGAGGGTACCCTGCTGGTCCCCTCACCTGCTGCTGTATCACTCATCTGGATAGTCATAGTCTTCCTAGTCACCGTCATCAGTGTATGCAAACACCAACACCTAAGTTTAACTCAATTCCTATAACTCAGTTCTACAACACGATTTAGATTTGAAAGAAGGGTAACTAACTCCTAAATGCCCTATAGTTCACTGCTTATATAATGTGGTGCACAACACATCTATAAATAAGACCCTACTAGACATGGCTTGAAGACTCCCTAGGACAAAACTGCTCTTATACCAAGTTTGCCAAACCCCGAACCTGGGGGCGAGACCGGCACCTGGTGCCTCACTTAACCCAGCGTACCAACTTGCTACTAAGGAACTCTGAACATACAATGTCATACTTTAGCCATGGGGCTACATTGCAAGATAATTTGCGAAGAAAAATATAAAACAGAATAGTAACTAGCTTTTACTAAACATCAATATAAAGTTGGGCCGACAAGGGCGTCATAACTACTACAGCTGACAAACCAACAAAATATACATACAAAGCCTACAAAGCCCAACATGCTGCACTAACTGACATGATACGTCTACAAGCCTCTTATGATGGATGTACCGTGATCAGAACAGGGCCCCGACCTACCCATAACATACATATGCAATATGTACATAAACCCCTAGACCTGGCAACTCCGAAGGAAGTGGAACTTACTGATCAAGCTGAACTCGGGCAACACCTACTGAGGAGGTCTACTCGTCTATCTATCTGAACCTGCACGCATGAAATGCAGCGTCCCCAAAAAAGGGACGTCAGTACGAAATAATGTACCTAGTATGTAAGGAAATAAAATAACTGAAAGTTGAACCTGAACACTAATATATTAACCAAAAGTAACTGGGAGTCAAATATGATTTGGAGGTATACTTAGCTGTTGATATTGACTCAACTCTCTCAATATAGTAAGTAAAATAAATGTACGGCCCTATAAGGCTCGTACGTGTAACTGCTCGGCCGTAGTAGTCTCGTTCATAGGTGCTCGACCATACTAGGCTAGGTATCTCAGCCATTCTGGGATCGCACATAGGCGCTCAGCCACAGTAGGATCAGTATATAACTTACCATCTGATCGGAGGTTTCCCAATAGGGGCCTACCTACCGACTATAGCTCGATGGTGGTGAAAATACAGTAATACCATATATACATACATATGGACCCTCTTCTCTATTGACTGGAATAAGACAATACTTACCCGAATATAAAGTCCCGATAAGGGAGAATACTGTAACTTATGAGACTAGGATAATATAAATAAGTTCAGGAATAGGAACTTCTCTTTATGCCTCGTTATCGAACTCATGTAGTCCCGGGATCATGCCAAAATGCAGAAAGGTTTAACCTTAACATACCTTATGACAATCTTTTCAATCACCAAGTTGAACTCGCCTATTCACAACTTAATCTACAACAATGATAATAATACTATCATTATGTTATGAAAGGTACAACTATCGCACAACGAACAACAAACTTGTTTTGTATTAAAACGGGCAACATCTCCCCTATAATCCTTACTTTTTCCAAATTCAAGATTTCACCAAAAACATAAGAACACAAAAATATCAACATATATACATTATTTTCCAACCTTATATACACCACAAAATACTAAAAAATAGTCCAGCACACCCCAATCTCTTCATACACAAAACGACAACCGTAGTAGTGTCAAACAACCCGAAATTATTATGACGAACGACCAGCCCACTATCTACATTTACATGGTGTTTCTCCACACCCTTCCTCATTCAAAACTGCATAAAATAGTAGTAAAACACGCAATCCAACAACAATACAAAATATTCCACAAAATAGTCCGCTACAGGTGAATAACTCGAGCTCACGACTTCCTACCACCGCCCTGTGAGTTCTTACAATTATAAAACGAATTTCCATACATCTCTAGAAGAAAAAATGGATAAAGAGAGCAGTAAACTTACCTTATTTGTTGAATAACTCAGCTTCTATCTTGGTTCTTCAAACTCTAGGTTTTACTTCCAACTAGAACTTGAAAAGGAGAGAAACTCAATTAAGGTTTGTGTGTAATTTTTGGGAGGATGTTTGCAGGGTTTAGGTCTGGTTATTTTGCGCTCTTATTAGTGTATTATATGAACAAAATAGGCATTTAAAAGGTCTCTTTGGAGGACCCGTACTGGCCCATTTTCGGACTCTCATTTAAGAAAGTAGGTGACACACCTACTTGTCACCCAGCAGTTTGTGCAGTCTCGTAGAAACACATATATCTCTCTACTCTGATTTCGTATTGACAAACGGTTTAATAATTTGAAAATAGACTCATAGATCTCCAATTTGATGGGTGGAACACCCTGTAACTCTAAGTATATTGGGAGAAAATCACAGTTACATTTGACCCAAATTTCAGTAAAACTTATGAACGTAACTTGTGATGACTTTCATCGACTTTTGTTCCACAACTCGTTTGACTTCAAAACATAACACACGACTATCATACGACTAACATAACTCATAACATAACCTCCTTATCATATTAAGCACCCTAGTCTCACCCCAAAAGTACATGTTATAACATTTCCAACTTGTCGACTTTCGACGAAACATTATTTTTTTCAATTCCTTTAGCTTCTGAACATTCCCACCCTCTTTGTACTTGTTCATGATCTTCAATAATTGTAAACTCCAAGGTAACATGATTAACTTACCTTATATACTTTCAAAGATGATCTCATTTTTGTTCCTACATTAGTTTGCTTACGACGCACTTTTACGAAAATATAGGGTGTGACAAATAATAATAATAATAATAATATTATAAAAATAGACATAAAGTTAAAGGAGAGGACGGATGGAAGCAATCCCTCCATTCTTAATTAGAGGTGTCGGTTTTGTGCATTGGGAATGAAGAAATCCTTGATGGGGAGCTTACGTGCTGCAAATCTACATTATCTTGGCCAGTAAATTCGAATACTATATAGTTATACCAGAAAAGAAAATCATAAGACTCTTACTGGGCGGTGATATTATTTGTAATTCAAAGCTGTAAATTCATGTGGATAAGTAGAAAAAATAAGTCTAAAGAGGCTGACATAAGAAGAAGAGAGCATACTGTAGCCAAGAACAACTTGCCGGAATTCGAAAGTCATCGCAATTTTGCTTTGAAATTTTGCCGGCAAGTCATCCTTGGCTGCAACTTCATTCTCTAAATCTTTATGCAAATCTCATAAACCAAACATTTCAAAGTAATTGTGTGCCATTTCTTGGCATGTCAAATGAAGTTATAGCAAGGTGAGTATATATAGGCTAGGAAATGAAAGCGATTGCTATGTCCCACCTTTATAGGCATTTTGATAAGAGATTACATGGTAGTAGGTTCATTGAATATCAGCAAAATAAAGTCTTTGTAATTAATAAAATGAGATTATAGAAGATCATAAATTAGAGTTCAAATTAAATACAAACATAGAGACAAAAAATTAGGTAATTTCTTTGCAACCACATAAGACGTAGTGTGGGCAGCGTTATCTTGTACACGTGCCGAAGGGAAATGAACATATTCAATGAAATTGTCGAGTTGCATACAAATTGACTTACACCACCGATTTAAAGTATAATAATTTATAAGAAATAGTTAGGGTTAATTCAACTTTTATTTGATTCTCTTAACTTTTAGAAACAAAGGAATAATGTAAATAAAATCATAAACATTGAAAAAAAAAAAATATACTCCTTGAAATATAATGCTTTTTTTTTTTTTATTTAAAAAATTCAAAGCTTTCACTAGGAATGTTGACTCTCATAATAAAGAAAAATCAATGAGGGGAATATGCGATGTGGGAATAATTTAAAAAGTCCATCGAAGTCTAAAATTGATCTTTTTCTTGGGGTAACATACCCAAATAAGGAAGTGCTTATTACGCATCCAACGCAGATGACCTCACAAAGTAGTTGATATGCAATTATTGTCATCCAAAACCCTCCAATTATGGATTACTGCAACTTGTCCTGGCCCCAAAAATAGGACTTTGAGTGCGTGTGTGGGGCGCGGTATCCCAATTACTGATGGAGAAAAGAATGGTCATTGGTGGAAGGAATGTTTGAATTTTGAAAAAAGTGGGAATAGAATCATATCTTTGAGAAGGACGGAGAGAGAGAAAAAAAAGATTGCGAGAGAGGAGAGAGAGACTTCCATTTCCTTTTCTTCCCTAAAAGGAATTTAAAAAAAAATTAACTCAAATAGTAATCCACCCAACCGCTTAAATTAAAAATAATCGATAAAAGTATAATATATGTATAATTTATATAATATATGTATATAATTAATGTATAATCTATACATATTACTAAAAAAAGTAAATAATAAATATGACCGACTATTTAGTGTAAAAATCCTAAAAATTAAGTAAGGGTGTATCCATGAAAAGATAAAAAACTTTCCCCTCAATGAGCACATTAAATCAATAAATACAAGATATTTGTCTTTCATAAATATATTATTACTTAACTATGGCAAAATGATATGGCTCTAGATTCGGGGGTTACTCTTATTAGGAAGATGTGGTGAAGGGGTGTTTTTCACTAGCATTGGTTTACAATCTGAGTAACAAGTGGAACTACATTTACTATTCTCGACTTGAATTAATACATATTATTGAACAATTGTAAAAACATACTACATTTTAGTTCCTACACTATCATAATGCAATAGTAAATACAGTAGTACTTTACATTTATAGACAAAAACCTGATTCTCTTCTGCCTTTTGGTTACAAAATTATGCCAGCTCAACCAAGACCACATTTTTTATGCTTTCCTAGAAGAGGTCTTCTGCAAATTCTAGCTCTTCTAGATTTGGAAGGTCAATATGGATGTATGACCCTAAAAGGGCTAAATTCACCGGAAATAATAAAGATTCTTTCGTCTATAATCATAGATTTCGAATTTGAGCCCTAATAATAAAGTCTTCTTTGGTTGGAACCATTAAACCCTTCATAGTGAGTTTTCTAAGCATGAATCGATAGTAATTGGTCTAATGTATTATGAACAATGGAGGATTAAATAAAAATAAGCATAAGTAATGCATAAATTATATTTTTTATAGCAGAAATAAAAAGGCCTGCATGACTATCTATATATCCCCCCCCCCCCNTGAAAGTTGATTTGTGTTATTTCCCATTCCTCTACAAGGAATCCAACCCATTCCGAATCACTTAATTTGTCGTCCAAGATTCTATACTTTTCTAGCTAGCCATAGAGTATATATGTCTAACAAGAAGAAAGGGTTAAATGTAATTAGCCGATTTTAGCCTTTTGTTTTCATCATATTAATATTTTAAAAGGCACGTGTGCGAGAAGTTTTACCTGATACTGGGCGAGGTACAAGCCTCAAGGAGCTAGGCGTAAGCACCATGATTCTTTTAATTTTTATTATTTTATAAATTAATATAATTAAAATAAATATTTTAAAGGTAACATTACATAAAAATTACAAAAAATTAAGAAAATATAAAATAAGTGAATATATATATATATATAT